>BMAU01019138.1:1690000-1875000 GCA_019973935.1 Trichonephila clavipes | reverse complement strand
TTGTTGAAAATGATATAACTTTCTTCTCTGAGATATTTGTAAATTCATCATCTGAATTGCCCAAAAAAAATCAAAAGGCAATACGAGTTTTTCATATCAAACATCTTAGTAGAAGGAAAATGGGCCTGAGAACTCGAGATGCATATATATATATATATATATATATATATATATATATATATATATATATATATATATATATATCCAACTCTTTTCTTACACGATTTTGAATTAACACTGTACACGAATTTAACGATTTTTTTTACCCAAATTTTTTATTTTAGCACGAATCTCAAAAAAAGTTGAGGGGTTCATGCTATAGAAAGAGAATGATTTGATCAAATTTATGACCATGATAGTAAACAAGATGAATAGCTTTTATTCCTTATTTCATTTTGAATTTTTATACGTGTATGTTGTATGTACTTATAGGCTGAATTTTCACTGTACACTAGTTTAAATTTTTTTGTTGTTGCAAAAAATGAGCTATTATTTTTGTTTTATAACTATCTAGCATGAATTTTATTTATTATTTATTTACTTATTTTTTTGCTCGGGGCTTTGGAAAAATATTTAGAGACTTATCTTCTTACACGTGTTTTTTTTTTAATCGTGGAACGTATTACCACATTTACCATGGGTCGCATGCATTTTTTTACACAATTTTTTTGCACGGTTTTCTAAGGATAAGAAAAGAAAAAATAGTTGGATATATATATATATATATATATATATATATATATATATATATATATATACATGCACGAGATATATTATGTGAATAATGTGTGTATAGAATGTAAATATATGATTATAATGGATAGTATATACTGTGAATCAACAAAGATTAAAAATTCTTAAAATTTCAATATGAATTTTCAAACTTTGATCTTTAGACGAATAATTTTTTTTAATATATTCTTAATTAAAAATTAATGATGTGATTATGTTTATAATTAAGTATCTTAATTTGAACGATTGTTTTAGAGAATAAGCATTTGAATTTAATATTAGACTTTATATCTGATTTAAGAGAATTTTCAAAAAATTTCTTGTTTTAACCTGTGTGCAATTTTAACATTTCAAAAATTAGTAATATAGAATAAATATATGTTTAATTCTGTGTATATTTTTTTTTGGTAGTTATTTATTAATCTTTAGAGATAGCATTGAAATAATAACGTGGAATAGTTTTAACCATGTTTAATATTTATCAACAGCTTTCTTATAAAAAAATAAGAATTGATGCGTTTCAGTCTCAATTGAACTTGAATAGCCCTAATTCATTAATATTAATTATTCTGTTCAAATGAAAATATTAAAATATTCATACAGATGTCTTCACTTTAGAAATATTTCAGAATGCTTTAAATATTTATCAAACCAAAAATTGTTATTTTTTTCATAAACAATTGTTTTCCGTTACACAAAAACAATTAATAAGTTTGTTGGATTTACTTTTGAATTATTTAAATTTATTAATTATTAATTAAAATATGTTTAGAAATGATTTGTTGAGTGACACAGAAAAATTTATTTTGAATGCTTTCATTTTTTAAGAAAATATTTGCTAAAACAGAAATGAATTTCTAAAGCAGATTCTTATTACTCTCAGTTCCCGTATTAGGTTACATAATTTTTGAAGATGTGTGATATCATAATAATTTCATTTCTAATGTTATTTTATTTTTATTTCTAATACAGCTTATAGTAGCTATTATATCTCAAATAAATTACAGTTATAAGTTTCCATTTTACTTACAATTCAAGTAAGCAAATGGAAATAGAATTTAAATAGCACATGTATTATTGTTACAATAAAAGAGTATAACTCACAAAGAATCCGACAATATTAAGTCGTTAGATAAAACCATGATTATTCTCTCCTTTTATAAATTCGAATTCATTCCCGGATTTATCTTCTTGGGAAAAATATCTTTGGAAACTCATAATCGCCAAATACATTTCAAGTTACTGCCATTATGAACCATACTTGTAGTAATCCGGAAGAACTTTTGTGGAGAATACGACACTGTAAAAGCCGAAACACCACTGAATCTTTTCTGAAAAGGTAATAGAAAGGATTAAAGTTGACAAAGCTTAGTTTGAACTGAAGGCACCCAAACGGATAGAAAGTTACAAAAGATCTTTTCTCTCGAATAATCCGTTTGCAAATACTCTCATTTACTACCGCTTTAATCCTTTTGAAAATTTGCGTGAAGGATATTCGGATTTCTCATTTGGGATGGGAAAGATAATAATATTGAACGTATTTCTACGATAAAAATTGCTGCATGGAATATTATTGTCCCCATTAATCATAAAAAATATAAAAATATTAAACTGCTGAGAAATATTTTCACAAAAATCAACTGCTTTGCATTGACTATTTTCTGTGGATATGATGGGCTAAATAGTTTGCCTACTGTTTAACAGAGCTTTCGGAAAGGTCACATAAGATTGCCTTAAACAGAAGTGGTACTAATTTGCAAAGAACTGTCCAAATTCTTGCCTTTGCCGATTATATAGATATCATTGGAGGAACAAAAAGCTCTGTTATCAACGCTTTTGTAGCGTTTGAGAGTGCAGCAAAGAAGATAAGACTAGTTATTAACGTAGACAAAACAAAGTTTTTGATTTGAACTAATAAATATTTTGTGATTCGTCTCCTTTGAACATAAGTAAATATACTTTAGAAACGGTAAAACAGTTTATTTGCTTAGGAATTCGAATCTCACTTAGCAACGATCTGAAAATTGAAATAAACAATATAATTTGTTTCGCTAATAGAAGTTTTCATGGCTTCCGAAACCAATTTAAGTCTGAAATTATTTCTATAAACACCAAGTTGAGCATACATCAGTGCTTCTCAAACTTTCAATACTGGCGCCCCCCTTTTCGATCACAATTTTTATTGCGCCCCCCTTATACATTAATATTGTACTGAATGCAATCATAGTGCACTTTGACGCTAAAGCTACAATAGGCGATCTTAATTATAAACCATACAAGTTAGTAACATAAGTATTAAATTTTGTATACTACTTTTAAGCAAAAAAATGATAAATAAATAAATAAAATAATAGGATAATTATTATGTTATTTTTCCGTTCTCTAATTTTAAAATTGAACATATTGCAAAATGCGGTGGCTGCTTAGAAGACAAAATATAGATATCTGCTAAATATAGAAAAAGAACTCAGAGGGTCAATTTCTAATCATAAGCATTCCTTATAAAAACTTTGCTTTCCAAGACAAGCTAATGAAAGTCGTTAATACTTATTAAACTTGTTCTTAATTTAGTATTAATTAATTAGTTATAAAATATTCTGTGTGCAGCACTAATTAATTAAGAGAAAGTTTACTTACCTACTTTCAAGGACTTTTCAATTTTTCTTTGGTAACAAATAAACAGTTTTGCCAGAACTAACGATTTCGAAATCTGTGTGTTCCGCGCGACCACTTCCGAGTTTTAAGTATATTCATTATGATAATATGTATGTTACTGCTAAAAAATTGTGTGAAACTTTTTTCGTTATGCTTTATATGTTGAGAATACTTATAAAAATATGTCTTGGCCAAGTAATCCTTCATAGTGCTTGCTCTCCGTGGTTTTCCAAACATCATAAAACTCTTTTGCATGGAAAAAAGCGCAACAGAGAAACACATAAGAGAGCGGTCATAACTAACTGTACCAATAACTTAGAAGGTCAAACAGATTACAGCTATAATGTGCAGTATTTCAAAAATAATGACAGTGATGAATTTTTTATGTTCCTAAATTTTTTCGATTCTGGGATCTGTTTTTTCTCTGAAAGAGTTGTATGTTAGGTTTAAACAGAAAGCGTAATAAAAAAAATCTCTCATCATTAGATTACAGCAAATCAAATACAAGATTTTTTTTATTTGGTTATAGGATCAAAGATAGCTAATTAGGTATTGAAGTTTTTATTTTTGATGACTTAATATCGCGCGCGCGCGCTTATAAATTATATCAGAGTAAAAGTGCATTTTTTATTATGTCTGAAAGTATTTTGTTTTAATTCAATCCAGTAAACTAATTATTTTTTAAATCTTTTATTTCCGATATACTCGCGCCCCCCTGGGTGGCGCGCCCCACTGTTTGAGAAACACTGGCATACATAAAACTTAAATCAGTTTTATTACTCTGTATAGAAGTGAATGTTGAACACTCAATAAAGCAGAGTAAAAGAAAAGTTTCTCATTGTTGAAAGAAGAGTATTAAGGAAAATCTTTGGACCTATTCAAGAGAAGAATGAGTGGAGAATCATGAAATTAACAGGGCATATGGCAGAACTAAAATTGTGAGAGTTATAAAAACATCTCGAATTAAGTGACTGGGCCATGTGTACAGATATGCAGATGCTTTTCCTACCAAAAAAGAATTTTTTTTTGCAACTTAAAGGGACCAAACGTTAAGTACAACCACCTACACGATAGTCAGACGATGTTGAAAATAACCTCAAACTAATAGGAAGGCCATCGTGACTGATAGAGTCAACTGGAGGATGATCAGTGAGTCAGCCTTGGCGTGCAAAAGGCTGTTGAGCTTATGAAGTAGAAGAGAAGATTGGCTAAATAGTCTATTTGATTTTTGATGAAAAATTAATACGGCAATACGAAAAAACAATACAGGATTATAGAGAGTCTGAAAATAAATATTTAACACGTGACTTTAATTATCATATATTAGGCCCTAAATTACAAGAAATGATGGGCTGTTCTCTTTTGGGAACAATTCTTTGGTATATACTTGGATAGTCCAGAAAGTAAGTTCCGTGTTGCATTAGCGTCATGAAACACACAGTTGCGTTCCATTGTTCAATCATGCACTTGCTTTCTGCTAAGTTATTGGCAAACTCAGAATAACATTTTCAGATCACTAACTTCTACACAACTTGTCTGGTGAGAGTTTAAAATGCTTAAAACCCGTCGACTATACTACTGCACACGTGATACGGTTGGTCATTTGATTTCTCGCGAGGAACACCAAAGTTTGTGTAAGTCGCAGACAAACCTTGGAAGTGGATAAACCCAATATGATGAATGATTCCTTGATCAAGAGATGACTGTGGTATCTCAATCAAGGATGTGAAAATGTGAACGATGGCAAACAAATTTACGGCGTTGCCGTAGTCTTTTATGACCCTTCCTCTACAGACTGGATCTTGCATCAAGTGATTTTAATCTGTTCTGGACGACGAGGGAGTCAGATCCTTTACTACCCAATGGCTACTATAGCAGGCCGTGTTGCTCTTTGACGAGAGCATCCAATGAGTCGTACCCCACTACGGTAAATATCTAAGCAACTGTGGTGCCTATTTTGATATGTAGTATGATCATTAAACTTCATTATTTAATAACAATTAAGTTGAAAATTAGTGTTTTTTTTTGTTTTACTGAACAGAACCTACTTTCTCGATTACCTAATATTAATTTAATTAAAAAGTAAGAGAACTACTTGTTAATGTTACTCAACATTGAAAAAAAAAGGATAAGAGTAAAAAAACACAAAAATATTTCCATTTCTCTTATACCTTAATCCTAACGCAAAGTCTTAGCTTTCAGATCATATGCATGACATCAGGCTGGTGACTACCTCAGCCGAACGATAAGGACGATATAATAACGGCGTTTCTTGAACTGTGGGGCGCCCCCGCCCCCTAAGGCTGTGTGATAACCCTACAAGGGGAGCGCGATCATATTGAAAAGGGGAAATCAAAAGATTATTTTAAAAAGTTATTAATTTACTGAAAGTAAACAAACAAAATGCATTCTGACAACAAAAACTAAAATATAAATGTTCACTGATATAATATATTATACTTATAAATTTATCAGTATTGTACGCCACACTTTATAATTAATTTAACAATAATAACTTAAAAACTCTTTTAACTATACCAATAAACCCATGGTCTTGTCATATGTAAAATTCTATACAAAATTTAACACTTCTCTAGATAATTTGTTCGTTTTATAACTAATCAGTTATTAAAAGTTATGTGATTCACTCTCCATGCCGTTTTCCACGTAGACGCACACATGTGGTGTTTTGGGAGTATGTTTTGGCGCATGTGTGGTATTTGCGAAATAAGTAAATACTTCTCAAACACTGTCAAGTACATTTTATTATTCCAAAGCCTTCGGAGTAAATTTTTGGATAGCAGTGCACACATAAAAGGTCGCACTACAAAAAGTCGTATATATACGTCTGGCATAATTAAAGCACTGACTGAGCGAGATGTATATGTACGCTGGAGGTACTTAAGTGGTTGAAGTTGTTGAGTAGCTTTAACGTCAACGTGCGTTATAATTTGATTTAATGCTTTGTTAGTCTATGGAGGGGGGCGATGAAAATTATGAATGAGCATTGGTTCGTAAATATTGAAGTTTGATAATCACTGCGTTATCGTATGTGGTGATGGATTGAACGATAAGTCTAAAACAATAAGTTATTACACTCTATTAATACATTCATTTACCATTTTCTTCTAATCCTTTATGATGTACTAGCTGGTGTATACCTTTTTTGCACCTGTGAATCATGCTAGCAAGTAAAAGATTTAAATATTAACGATTAATATAACGATCTTCGATAAATCTTTACGAAACAGATGATAGATTCAGGAAGAGAAAATGAACCATGACAATTGGTGGAATATAGTAGAGGAATAGTCGTTCTTAGCGGAGGGAAATGAGAAAATGAAAAATCGACTCTTTGTACATTTGATACACATTGTACATTTTGTACATCTGTACGGAATTCACCAATTGATATTTTCTCCTTTTGTACTGTAAAAAGGAATCGAAATATTTTTTTTCCGTATATGATATGGGAATGTTATCGTTTAGGTTGGATAATTTCTGAATGGAACGATTTAAAAATAAAATCTTAAAATGGACACTTTTCAACTTTTTCAATTCCTATTATTAGTTCACTCTCTCTACATTTTTTATATTTATTTATCTTGCTCAAATTGTCAATCATTAATAAAATAATTTCTATTCATCAAATCAAGTTCAAAACATTTTTTTTTAATTTGTAGTGAAGGGCACTTGATGTTAATACAGTTTTTTCAAATATTAATTAATTAATTAAATTTAATTAAGTTAATTACTGATTTTTGATGACAACTTAGATTCGTCTCTATTGTTGTGACAATATAACCGTTAAAACAAAGACAAAAGTTGGCCCCGAGAACATGTTTTTCAGCCAAACTAGCCAAACCGGGTTTGCATTGTTACAACAATGCAGACAAATCATGCTCTTTTTTCAATTCCTAATATTAGTTCATTCTCTCCATACATACATATTCATTCAACATACTCATTCATACATACATATATATATATAAACATACATATATATATATACATATACATATATATATACATATACACACATATATATATATATATATATAAATATATTATTCAAATTTTCAATTGTTAATAAAATGCTTTCTATTCATCCATTCAAAGTGGGAATTGACTTACTTTTTTATATTACTTGTTTTTTGAAAATTTGATAAAAATACATTAACTTAAAGGTTTTAAATAGAATTGGAATTAGTAGAAAAACTTTGATTTGTGGAAGTTTCAAGAATCATAATAGTTTGACTATGATACCAAAAATGACATTTCGTCTGAGATCACTTAATATTGCAGAAGTAAATCCGATATTAATTTTTTAAAGATCTATAGTGAAACACGAAAAAAAATTCTTTGATGTTTACACCATTACTATTCAAAATTTCAGCTAACCACAAATTTTGTATCTTTGGACCTTCTCAACTCTTCTCTACGCCACCCTTGCCCATAAAAACTTTTACTTTTTCTTATTACACATTTCTTTTTCTTTCAGCTGTGTTTAAATCTTCACAGTCATGATTCTAGTATATATCTTACACGTATATATTCACATATTTATTTTTAAATATGCCCTAATAAAAGTTTTTTTTTGTCACAGAAGTTATGAAATCAGCAGAGAAAATTTCCGATATTTTAAAGACAATTTAAAAACAAAATAACACATCAAAATATAAAAATACTTTATCTTTGTATATTATAGTGTTTCATACCTTTAAATTGTAGTGAACTTTAAAATAAATAGCTCCTAATTTATATAAAATGTTTTGTGCTTCCGATTTTTGTTTTTCATGACGTTAATTCTTTTGTGCGTTTTTAGTGAACTAAAAACATACTTAAACGTAACTTAAAAAGCATGGTCTTTTTAACTTTAATATTTAATGTGTTTACAAATACAAAATATTACTTCAAAAAAATTGTAATGTCAACATATTTTTCATTCATAAATAGCTCTTTGTGCATGTTCATGATAGATCTTTGTTCAAAAACAGTAATGTTATGTAAATTATTCTGAAAGATATTTTTGAACAAAAGTTAAACTGCTTTCGAAAATAATTACTTGTTTATAAACTTTGTACATTTTTTAAAAATTTGCAGTCACATTGAACTGAAAAACTTTGTTATCTCAATTTTTTTTCAAAATTAGAGGTTCATATGAAATAATTTATATAATTAATTTAATGTACTCACCCATTCTAATTGAGGATATTTATATTTTGCACATTATGTATTTATTCGTAATATTTATGGAATGTAAGCCAATGCATTAAATATTTGTTTTTTACTACATTTCCTAGTTTTATGTTCCACATACAATTTCTTTCTTCTCTTTTTTTATCATTTCACCAAAGTAACACAATTCTGTATTTAGAAATGAAATATTTGTCATTTTTAAACTAGAAAAAATATTGAATGTTCTGATTTTTATCTTAGTTTTTTTTTCTTGTATGATAAGTCAAAAGTAATCCATAGATTTGTAAAATAATTTATTTTAAAAATGCAAAATAATTATGGAATACAAGAGTAAAGCTTCATATAACGAAGAATCTTTTTCACTCTTTCTTTGTTTGTCATAGTTCATTTCGTAAGATAATATTCTACTGAAGTTTACTGTTAGCGTTAACTCTCAAAGTTAGAGTCTTAAAAATGTAACCAAATAAAAATAATTTTTTGAAAACTTTTAACCCGTTTTGGTGAGTCTAACTTTTCTTATGAACTCTAAAATTACCCATGTCGCATAATATAAATCCAGAATCCAAAATGTATGAACTGAAAGGATAACTTTATAAATAACTCCTTGGACAGATCCTGCCCTCTTTTGGATTTCAGGCTACATAAAATCATTGTTTGAGCGTTCGTACCATGTTGCTCAAACTTCTATGATCTCTTCTTGCAATTAATGTTATCTTGAATGTGTTTCTGAATTAATTCAACTCGCTTTCCATTCCACTTGCATATAATGTAATTTAAATGAGCTGAAAAATTTCTAGGATGAGTAAGATACCACACATAATGTGCGTGTTGCATTATCATTCTATTATTTAAGTTAACTCACATTAATGTTACTACTTGCGTGATATACTCTCCGGTTTTCTGTTTAAAGCCCCTTATGCGTGTTTAGATGGTATACAGAAGTGTCATACATGATAGTTCCATTTTGGTGATAGCATGGTAATGTCCTTTTATTAATGATAGAGTGGTTTGCTATACTATTGTGTAAATAATATACATAATTTACAGAAAAATAGTACTTTGGAAGTGTTTCAAAGTTCTTATCTACACATAAGACTTATGAAATAATAACAATGTATTATTTTCTAAATTACGTGAAATCCAGTAAATTCTTACTGAAAATGTTAAGGGTTTAAATGTATAAAATTATTATTATATTTATTCATTGAAGTTATTTGTAACAGGGTGGATAATTTGTTTTGACTCGAAAGCCACATTGTGGCAAAGGAGGCCAATGGAAGGCCACATCATAGAAAAATGATTTCATTCATTATAAAAACAAGTTGAATAAAACAGTGGCAGTTTTATTTAATTTATATATTGTGTTAATTTACCATAATCTATAGCTTCAAGCGCATTTAATTGTAGAATAAGTTTAAAGGTACTCTGTTACACTTTTCTCCCTTTTTACTGTTTTGAAATGAGATTGCTTGTTAAAATTCTCATCAAAGCTTGCAAGTTTATGTCAGCCAACTTGCATCTATTTTTACTATGTTTGATCTTCTTACGAGAAAAACTTCGCCTACAAATATGCGCGACTCAATTTAGTCGGCAAATTTCTTCATACGTAGAAATGTTTCTGTTGTCAAATATTCATAAAGTCATTGAATGTCAAACATTAAACATTTCCTTTACACTTTGATCTGACTACGAGTCAAAAAGCTCAAGCTGTAGCTCCTCATGTGCTGTATTAATATCAGGAGTAACAGAACTGCAAAGCAAATTGAATTTAGGCTCAATTTTCTTAAATTCCAAAAAACTCTTATTCTTTCAAACTCTGCAGATTATCTTTAATATTAGTAGAAACACATTTCAGTACTTTGTTTCCTTAATAAATGAATAATGGAATCCCGTTTTTTTAATAGTGAAAAATAGGAAAAAAATTTGGTTGCGTAAAGGAATGTAATCGTGTTTCAAAGCTTATTTTCTTACTGCCTTGGTGCCTTACTGCCTTTCTTATTTGCCCACTACTTATTTATAATATTTTTACGTAGGTCCGGGGTTTGAAAGTTTTACTCAAATCAGTCGCAAAGAACGAGACAGCTCTTTAAGAGCGATGAGAATTTATTGTCCAAAGTTAAATCCTTGAAATACAGGATTCAGCAGAAAAATTCGCAGAACTACATCAGGAAGACTTCACACTTTCAACAGCACTCTGACATAATTATTAGTGTCTACAATACACGTATATAAAAGATTATTTACAAGCAATCGCTCGTTCTACAGCCCAAGTAATTACTAATCGCTTCAACAGTCAGAGCAATACTAACTGATGTCTAGTCAAAACCAGACTGACTCAGTTCGGTGAGTGTCTCCCTATTTATAGCAGAATCTTCCAGAAAGATCCGCTTGCGTCATAGATCAAGAAATTAGTGTATTTCTCCACTAATTTCCAGGAGAATTCAGAGGATCCCTAACTCGCCAAAAATGGTCACCAACATGGTCGCAAAAGTCGCCAAGATGGTCGCCAACTTAGTCACCAAAAATGATGCCAACTTGGCTCTATCACCGAGTTTTCGCCAAGTTCCCATTGAATCGTCAATATAACATAACTAACGGCGTTGCTTGTGAATATTACACATAAATTAAATATAACATAATAATTTAAATGCATTACACATCCAATTACAAATTATTTACATTATTTTATGCAAAATTCTTAACAATATACTTTACTAAGCCAATGATCAATTGTTGCTCATATATTTTCTGAAATTATAGTATGTACCAAATTTTTAATTATATTTTCTTTTTACAGTTGTACCACAGTTGAATCTCCGCCTGGGTAGCAAATTACGACATTCAAATATCCTTGAAGGAAATGATGTATACTTTGAATGCAATATACGAGCTTCACCATGGGTGCATGAAACTGGTTGGCGCTTTGAAGGTCAAGAACTAGTCACAAATATCTCAGCTGGTGTTATTGTCAGTAACCAATCTTTAGTTCTTCAGAAAGTCCAAAGAAGAAACAGAGGAAGATACAGCTGCACTGGAACTAACAGTGAAGGACAGGGAGAAAGTAATCATGTGTATCTAAGAGTTCAATGTGAGTATATTTATATCTCAAATCAAACTACTTTACAAGTGTTGTATTTATTTCAGAATGAAATGGTATAAAAGACTTTGCACAGAATTTATTACTAAAATAGCGTTCTTTAAGTGGAACATAAAAGAGCTGAAAATTTGATTTGATAATGAAGTATTGGGTTTTAATACATTGCATGAATTTGATAAGCCTAATTATAAAATGGACCACAAAAATCACACAATCTTAACACCTCCCCATTTATAGAATCACTAAATTTTTGTTTACAAAATGAAGATTTTCAGAATGGTGTTTTTTTGTTTGTGAATACATAGATATCACACAGCGTTTTCGGTTTCTATTCAGTTTAAAAAAAAATGTACGTTTTAAAATTATTATAATAGATTCTTGTTGCCATTATTACACAGAATTAACTCTATACTACTAGGAAGAAATATTACTCTAAAGAAAAGCCAATTTACGATGTCATTGAATAAAATAATAGGATTTACATCCAATCATCGTTTTTTTGCAACACTTCAGCAATGAAATCATTAAATTTCTTTAAAAAGGCTGAACTTTTAATGTAAAGGCCTAACACACACTATGATAACATTGGTTAAATTATTTATGTCTTGCATCCAATCAGCTCTGTCATCAAAATCTGAGCAATAAAATTTAATACAGTAAATAAGGTGGTACTTTAAAAAAATAAAAGTCAATTCATGATATTGAATAAAATACTTGCTACCCATCTCCCCCAACGCTGTGACCTTGTCACGAGTTCGAGCCCAGTACCACTAAAGACCCGACGTCGAAAGAGTTGAGAGCTCAAACGTCCTCCCGTTGGTATGGTGTGGTAGTTAGGAGAGGGGGTACCAGCTCAGGTGTCGTCCACGTCACTTGACCATGGTTCAAAATTACGTGGTCCGTCACCAAAAGCCCTCGTGTAGCTGAACAGCGCGACGTTGATATTCTCTCACTCACTCTCCCCCAACGCTTTGTTGAAATGACAGCAATCGAATTATTAAATTATTGAAAGAAGGCGGTGCTTTAAAAGAAAAAGGATTAACTATTATTACACTGTTTAAATTTACTGAGACTTTCATCCAACCAGAGGTTACATTTAAATATGAGCAATAAAATTTAATTAGTAATCTAAAGAAGGCGGTACTTTAAAAATGTAAGATAATCTAGGGTTCTAAAGGTTACATTAAATACGGATTTTATCCAATCAGCTCTGCAATTGGCAATAAAATAAGTACAAAAAATAATGTGATATTTTAAAAATAAGAGTCGCTCTGTGGTGACATTTGTGATTTACATCCAACTAACGCTGTTCTGAGAATTTTCTACAGTAAAATTATGAAATTAATGAAAGAAGGCGGTACTTTGGACGCAGAGTTTTAACTGTGGTTACATTATTTAAGTTTATCGAGGTTAGTGACGGGTTCGAATCTCGGAGATAGTATGGATGTTTGTATTGTAATCCTTCATGACTTTAAATTCCTTCTTTCCTTTGCAATGTATGCTTCATGCTTACTTCTATAAGCCCTCGTGTGATACTTTGTGGTGCAAGGAAATTTCGAAATGTAAAAAAAAAACAACGAATTAATAATTTTTAAATACCTTAACACTCTTTTTTCTTAAAAAAAATATGAGTCAAATCCTTATAATACTATTCTATGCAAATTAATTTGGACAGTTGTTTTTCAGATATGCAGTTTAATCAATAAAACCAGAAAGGAATACTTATTATATCTTTGATAACAGCTTTCAACTCAATCCATGCGTGTATGGTTCTCATTTGAAGGGTTTTGTATCTCTTGGAACGAGTGACGCACACAAGGGGGAGCCCTGGGGGTCTGAACTTTCCCCCAAAACCCTTGAATTTTTTTTCCCAATTGATTATAATTCTAAGTATATAGTGAGCAAAATTTAATTAAGTATTTATATTTAATGATTAATTTCATTAATTAATGCTAATTATTTATTGAATAATTAGTTTTTTACTGTGTTTTATTCCCGAAAATCGACAAAATCAAAAGGAGCATGATACAAGAATGGTGAACTTACGACCCCCGGACCCCCCCTCCCTTGAAAATTTCTTGCGTGCACTACTGCTTGGAACTTATGTAATTCTCTCTGATGAAAATTGACTTCTTCCAAAAAACTTCGTCTTAAATGTCCACTGAAAGTTCCAATATTTATTTGCAAACTATACAAATAGTAATATTTTAAAACTTTAAAACATTGCTTATTTTTATTTTAGTAAATAAATATTTATTCAATGATATACGTTATATACATACAAAAATTTTAATTTCAAATGATTGATAATTATCCTCGTAATTTATCTCTTATTGTCAATTTTTTTTAAAAAAAATTCCGATTTGTTCTTCTTATTATTGTTGATTTCAATATTTTTAACAATTCTATAATAGTAATTACTCTATTTAGATGAAGGAAAGATATAATATTTCAACAAACATGCAACTTTGGCTCAGTGTACTGACAGAAATGAGGAATCAGTTAAATCACACAGAAATGAATGTATATTAGCCTAACATTGAAATGCCCTTTAAAAAAATATACACGATTTGCAAATTAGAAGTATTTTAGTGAAATGCATAAGCATTGTAAAGAAGTTTCATAAAAAATAGGAAATAAAATATAATTTACATAAGGATCAACGATAAAATATACTACTTTAAAAGAAATGGTTCTCTTTTTTAAAGAATTTCAATAGTGTTATTTAATTCATATTCATTATTAGAAAACGAAGGGGGGTATAAATAATTTCTGACATTGATGTAAAAAAAACAGTACATAAAACATAAAAGGGACAAACTATAAATTGCTTTTAGAAAATATGTCCGAAAATAAACGCAACCAATTATTTTTTCCTACTTTTGTGTATAGATATCTTACTCTTAAGGAAACATTTTCTTTTTCGGAGATGTATTAGACAGATAAAGTATGCAATAATTGATCAGTCTAGGACATTCACAGTAGCATGTTTGTTCGTAATAGAGTGTCCTAGACTGAGATCAATCAATATGAAAAATGGGTGTACTTAATGGAA
Source organism: Trichonephila clavipes (assembly GCA_019973935.1). Lineage (NCBI taxonomy): Eukaryota > Metazoa > Arthropoda > Arachnida > Araneae > Nephilidae > Trichonephila > Trichonephila clavipes. The sequence continues at coordinate 1,860,262 of BMAU01019138.1, read as the reverse complement.
TTTACATCATCATGCTGAGCAAAAATTACAGTTGGTTCGTTGAGTCTCATCAAAAATGAAAGTTAGGAATGTTTCATAGAAGCAGAAGATTCTATTAATATTAAACTCTCTATCAATATTAAATATTTATGCAGTCTAAAATTTCGAATCACGTAGTTAGATATCATTTTATCAGATATTTTTTATTGCAAATAATTTCAAAGAGGAGGATATGTTTGAATTAATTTTCTACCTTAATTGTTCACAATACGGGTAATTACATATATAATGCTTTAGATACTTAAATAATTTTCTTCTTACTCCACTTTCAGTTGTATTGCTAACACGGACCACATTTTATGGGGTTTCTTTTCAATTCTTAATCAAAATGATAAGAAATCGTATATGTAAAAGATAATTTAATTTATCTTTTTAAATTATAACCTTTTTTAAGGGAGGAGAAAATTTTATTTAAAAAAAATATGCCTTTTAATAAAAATAAATTTAACCAAATCTAATTTAATGCAGAAAAAAATAAGTTTAAGTTCGAAAAAAATATTAAATGTTTATATTAAATTTATTTATTGTACCCAAAGTGTTTCTTACTTTTTTGTTGTTGTTAGTGTTAAAAACAGTTTTCGCTTCGATCGAGAGAATACGGTTGTGTACAGAGATTTAAACACAAAATTAAACTGTTGAAAATTGTATTTAAAATGGAATTGCCAAATAGTATTTATGTAGTACAATTAGTTCATTAAAAGTATAGTTTTATTTAGATGTTACTGTACAAAAATATTTCGAAATAACTTTACAGTTATTGAAGCATAATATATTAGATCGCTTCTTTTTCTTCTACCATTAGTGTACTATCAATGGTATAACTTACATAACACATAACGTATTTCTTCTTAACAGTTTAGTAATAATTGGCATCAATACGATTTGTATCATATCTTTGGGTTTCTTTATTCCTACAAAATACAAAATATATTGTCCTTGTTATGTTAAATGAATGGTTGAATTTTCCTGTTACCGATCTTTAAGTTCCACTTTTTGTGTGCAACATGACTGATGAAATTTTTTTAAGCAATAAACACCATATGTTTTTAAAATCATATTGCCATAACTATTATTTATTTATTTGATCATTAAATTACTTTTAATATTGAGTTTAAGGAAAAGAGAGCACTGTCTTTTTTGAACACGGGCATCTTTATATGTTGTTGATCCTTAACAAGAAATCGGATCCAACTGAAACCGGTTTTAAACAGTTATATTAGTATAATATTGATGATTAATATGCATTTTAGTCAGTGTTTTTAACATATTTCACACTCATTTTGCATTTTTTTCACTTTTCTTGCATTTTAAACAGTGTTTTTAAAACTTGTTAAACTATCAACATGAGTAAAGTAAAAGGACACTGCAGTGTCTTCCTTTGGTTGAATTAAACATTCTAATTTACCGGATTTGCCGTTTATTCTTATTTTTTTCAAAGCACATCACTATATTTACAACTCTATTTACAATTATAAATAGCATCGGGAACTACAGGCATCTTCCTCAATTTTTACGTTCGAGACCACCTTCCTCTTCTTTTCTCCTTCCCGTTCAATGGCCAAAACAGTTCACAACAGCGCCCTCTTTCTAGTCTATCGGGTGCTAGGTGTCAAGGCTCTAGTGCGCTGTGTGCCAAGTCGTTACAGCACTTAAGACATTGTATGCTGTTTGAGTTCCAAACGGAATAACGCGATGGAGGGAAAAAATCAATTGTGTAACGTGTTTGGAGAGGAAGCAGTAACAGTTCGAACATGCTAAAGATGACTTATGAAATTTTGTTTAAGTTCCTTTGAAAGATGAACCCAGATCAGGAAGTAAATGACGAACTTCTACGCAGTGTGGTTAGAACAAACCCCACGTTAACTTCCACATAAGTGGGTTTTAAGCTTGAAATTCACCTGACGACTGCTTTGAATTATATTAAAAGGCTTATATATATACTTTAGAGTCAAAAATCTCTGTTTGGGTGCCACAGGAATTAAGCAAAAAAATTTAATGGGCAGCATTTCGATATGTTCTTCAAACCTTGCTAGTTACAAAAGGGAAGTGTTTTTACCCAACTTGGTGCCTGGAAATGAAAAATAAATTGTGTATAAACGCGTTATTAGAAAAAGAGCATATATTTACAAAAGAAAGACACTACCATTGACATCCAAAGCTGTAGTCCATCAGAAGAAGTTATGTTGTGTTGTTGGCGAGACAGCAAAGTATAGCGCACTATGAGTTGCTGGAAGAAAATAAAACGGACGAGTTACTTTTTGCAAATTGATGCTTTGAATGAAAATATTCAACATAAACATCCATCTTTGGTCAACAGAAAGGATGTGATTCTTCTTCCCGACAATGATGGACTACACGTGGCTAGAAACATCGCAAAAAAAATTCAGAGTTGGGTTGAGAAATCTTTCCTCAGTCACAGTGTATACTCCTTATATTGCACCATCTGACTATCATCTGTTCAGATCTCTGCCAAACATTCTTGATGCAAATAATTGTGTAAATTATGAGAGTGTCCACAAACGGCAATTGAAGAATACTTTGTCTCCAAAACAGATTTCCTTTCCAGAGGGTTACATACACTTCCAGAATATTGACAGACAGCTGTAGTTAATAAAAAAACATTGTATTTTAGATTAAATTTTAAATAAAAAGTAAAGAATAATATATTTTTTCTTCACGAAAAAAACTCCTCAATTACAACAAAAAAAATGAGCCTCTATTACAAATAAGAAAATGCTGTATGCTAATGTTTCCAGATCATTGAAATTAATTAATAAAAAATTTGTTTACCACATGAATTGTCAATGTCTTTTTTGATCTGAAGTATTTATTAATTCCTTGGAACTTCAGTAGTTTTATATATGTAGAGAGAGAGAGAGACTTAAATAACATCTCATTATATATATATATTTTTATGCTCAAACTTTAATGTATATGATTCATATGCTCTTATAAAATCATCATCTTTAGTAACACGCGCAAAGTAATCTTCTATTTGCTTAATGATGAAGAATATTAGAATAAAAAAAACATAAACAGCATTATACAATTCTGATTTTAGATTTTTTCTATATTCACACAACATGCACAGTAATGAGAAAAAGATTCTTCATTATCACGTAAATTGTATAACATCCATCTGTATAAACTCTAACTTTTCAAATAAATCATCAACATCATTATGGTAGCTGTCTTCTGTCCAAGACACAAAAGTCGACAGAATACTTACAAACTCTTCGAAAATCCGCAAATGTCCCAAATAAAGATGACGACTTTCTGTTGTGAACAAGTTAATTGATTTCAATAAAGCACTGGGACAAGAATTTAGACGCGTTGGAGATGACAATAATAGTTTTCAATGATTTATTTGAACAGAAAGAGAGCAGCGGAAGACGTCAGAGTTATGTGACTTGCTATAAATAACTCTATAGAAGAAAATGCTTGAGAGATACAACATAAAACTATTTTCAAAAGATTCATGGAAATAATGACCAGCCATAGCTTTTGTACGGCTGTTCCACTTCGCTAAGTCTCTTTTGTTGGTCAATCTTAAAAAATTTTCTTGAAATTAAAAATATTTAAAAAATTTCTTAAAAATATTTCTTGAAACTATTTTTATTAATCATTTGGACATTTTAACTAACAATAATAATTCTTCCAGTTCATTGTAATTATTCCAAATCATTTGAAAATTTTTATTGAGCAGTGTGCAGGATTTTATAAGGTACAAGTTAAAATGCTTTAAAATAGAATATTTTGTATAAATAAAAATTTTGTACAACTTATGTATGTTGCGTTTATCACATTGAATTTTTATAGGTCATTTTAAGACCATGATACACTGGAGGAATAAATATATTTTTATATTTAAATTTTAAATTACCTTATATATAAGTTATGTTATTTCACCTACATATTAATTATTTCATTTAGTTTATTATTATAATTATATAAGTTTAGTTAAGTATATATATAAGGTGCGGATTGGTATCCACCTTATATAATGCCCCACTAAAAAGGGATACCAGCTTTCGGGAATGTACTAGGTCTGCAATAGTAAAACACCAATCCACAGCGCATTAAAAATAAAAATAAAAGTTTATTTTTTTTCGGAGAAGATATAAATAAGAATGTTTATATATATATAACTATGGTAGTAATATTATTATTCCTTAATTGTTTAACTGATTCAAAATTAAATTGTAATATTATAACTTGAAAACCTAGGAAAAAAATGAACCACTAGAAAAAAAAGGAGATACAATATTTCTAGAATTTAAAAATAAATCTTTACATTTTAAAAATCGAGTTTCTAAGTTAAGAAAAATATTAAAATATTAAATTGGTTTAATTTTGAAACATAGGTGTGTACTGAATATTTTTGCAGTGTGTTTTGTAAGGAGAATCATTATAAATAATTTTTTATGCACCCTATAATATTTTTCTGTTATATTCATCAAACGTTTTTCCACTTCGAGCGATTGTTTATTTTACTCATTTGTACCTCTTTTATTACAGATAATGCTGCTATGAGTATCACTAAAATTTACATCGCGTCTTCTCTATAAGTACTTTATAAAAGGTGTTCAAATAAAAGTGATTCGAGGTGTGTATCCATGAGATGTGTAGGAACAGAAATGAGACAGATACAGAGATAGAAACAACAACATACGAGGGTTGGGGCAAAATTCATGGAACTATTTTTTTTTCTTGAAGATACCTGTCCGGTTGGAAACAGTCCGGTTGGAAAATGTGACATAAACAGATGAAAGTTCGAGTTTTAACTACATGTGTGGACACTGGATAGCACTGAAATATCGTAACACTCTAATTTATTATGATAGTATACAGGGCAATATGGCCTTCACGGTGCAAAAGAATGACAACACAGTACACATAAAGATGACATGACAAACCTGGACCTAAAGACTCTTAATGTAATACATCAACTGCTCGATGACGGCACGTGCCAAGTCAGTCTGCACACTGACCGGTCATCCCGAACGTTGCTCATCACTGGTTGACACACTTCCTTGCTGAAACTTTCCTATTCACCGTGCTATTGTACGGTACGGTAGGGTATTATTCCCCCAAGGGATTTCACTAATTCACTGTGACATTCCATCACATTTCTTTTAAGGATAAAGGCTATTTTGATGTAAGCTGCTCAGCACGGGTTACTTCCATCTTGCACGGCACTCACCAACTGACTGATTTCACAGCCCTCACTGAGTTACTACTAGCTATCACAGAGCCATCTGATGTTCTGCATACACAATATGCCTGCAAAACTTCCACACGATACATATACGTTTGTGATCTGTTCGCATATTTACAAGGAAAAAAAATAGTTGCCATGACTTCGGCCCCAACCCACGTATAATGAGTGAAATGCATACAAAGTTTGTTAAAAGAAGTCACCCATGGCGTTTAGGCCGGCGTCTCATTGGAAGGTTGCGAATTTCGTTCGCAATGAACAATTTCGGTTGATCATGGAATAGTTCATAGCTGCAACCTTTACGCCATCGTTGGAGTGAAATCATTGACCCATTAGGCCGTCAACATCACCTTTACAGCCAATTGATGAGCCTTGTATTTCCAGGGCCTGTGTGAGTCAGGATGTTTCCATTGCAGGCTGACGGACTTCCAGCTAGAAGTGGTGACCCGAGGTTTCATCCTCTGCCACTAAGCGCAGCACAAAGTCGTCACCACCATTCCTGTACCGCAACAAATGTTGTAAACTCAGGCCTATTCCGGCTTCACATTTCCAGTGTTAAAAACTTTATTACATCTTGCTGATCCGTTTTGGTCACAGTTGCATACATACCAGCCATTTTAAATGAATGTCACGTCCTTACGTGGCCGCGGTAGCCGAGCGGTTAGGTTATCGGATTGTTGCTAGCCTTTTCACGAGTTCAAGCCTAGTACCACTGAAGATACGCTGTGTAGGGGATCGATGCATCTTAAATCTGTCGAGAGCTCAAACGTCCTCCTGTTGGTGTGGTAGTTAGGAAAGGGGGTACCAGCTCAGGTGTTGTCCATGTCACTTGACCATGGTTCAAAATTACGTGGTCAGTTGCCAAAAGTCCTCGTGTAGCTGAGAAATACGACATTAATATTCACTCACTCACTCACACCACGTCCTTACTTATGTAGTTAGCAGAAATATATTTGCTCACGCGTGTACGTGGTACATACAGCTTCAATGTCGCGTTTGTTTGACGAAAATACATTGAAAAAAATTTTCGCATGCGAAGCTTCGAGCCACTTTCATTTGAACATGCCTAATAATTCTTATGATGATATCCTCATCTTTACAAGAACGTTTGAACTATAAATTGAAATGAAGTTAATTTTTTCTTCAAAAATGAATATTTTGATTTGTACACTGGAATAAAATACACAATAATTGTATACAGAATCCTTATTCAAGGAAGTACATATTTTCATGACCACAGTAGCATAACTGCGGTATTTGAAAAATATACCTGCTTCTCTATTATAATTTTCTCTCATGACATATAAGTATAATACTGTCAAGCTTATAAATAAATAGCTTCAAATAGTTCCAAATCATTACATATTATTTATTCATCATATTTATTAATAATTCTTAACACATAATAGTTTTAAAAGCCCCAGGGAAAGATCACAAGCTTCATGTACAATGATTGATGGATTTATACCCAGCTTGCGTTGTGCGAAAACAGATGTGCTGCGAATTAAACTGAATGAGTTTAAAGAGTTCTTGTAATCTGTGATGAAAGTTTGTTAATAGGAATATCACTTCATATGTCATATCATAGCAATCGAATTGTGTTTTGATATTCAGCAAGACTGGCCCATTATTGTGAGGATGAAAACAAAAAAAGAAATCTACATTTTCATTTACAATAACTTCGATTGTTATTAAATCCTTTTTCAGCTTCACAGAATTTTTCAATTATTTAGTTTATTTAAATGTCTTAATGCATAGAATTAAAAATAAGGCCTCGAACCGTAGTTTTTTTGGTTCCGGTTCAACTAAAATATATATCGGTTCAGCTCCGGGTTTCGTTCTACCAAAACTAACGGTTTTCGGTTCATTTTCGAATGAATTATTTTATTTTATGTATGTTCTTATTTGTACTAAAAATATAATTCTATCAGAAACATAAAAAATTAATTCTATCAAAATTTAAAGTATTTTATATTATTTTTTTTAAAATTGGTACCCTATATGAATTGATACAATTAACTAGCATGTGCGATTCCAACGGTATGTATTGACATTGTTGTTATCCCTTATCAAAAGTGCATTTGAAAAATAGGTTCATTTTTATGGTTTTTCCAAGAAGTCTATTCAAACATCCGTGGATGATCGCATGCTGAAGTGCGAAAAACATACATATATATATTACTCAGACTATCCTATTTTTTCTTAAAAAATGATCTATACTTCTAGTTTATTCAAATGAATTAAATCTTCCTTCTGCAAATAGTTTCATGCAAAACTGAAACATAAAGTACTAGTGAACATGAAAACAGGAAATCGAGAAGCAATGCACATGTAATGATGAAAATTATTTAGTTAACGTTAAATTAGAAGATATTGATAAGTTGGTATAAGTTGGTTACCGGAACAAAAATGATTGAAGATATATCGAACCGAAATAAACTAATATTTTTTCGGTTCAGCTCCGATTTTCATTCCGACTAAAATAACGGTTTTTCCGGTTTTCTTTTCAGTTCTGGTTCGTAGCCTTGATTTAAAAAATAAAGCTTTAAAAAAATAAAGCTCTTAGGCTTAGGTCTATGCCTATATAATTAAGCCTGATTTCGAAAATTAAATCCTCCTTTATTTGCTTATATGACTAGGCTGATATTAACTAGAAAGGTAAAATGCAATGTAAGAAAATTTTAATATAGTTAATTTGAAAAAAATCTAAATCCTTTTCATTATATTCTGTGAGGTAATAATCTATTTATTTAAAAATTTGTAATAAATTTTAGGATACAAAAATTAATTTGTAGAAATTTAATTTATTAATCACAAAAGTTATATATTTAATGATTAAGTACATACGGAAGTTAACGTGAAAAAAAAAACGCTATCATTATCATTGTCATACATGAATGATAGAAAGTTAGAAAGCGTATGGAGAGATTTTAAAGTAAATATTTGGACAAAGTTATTATTCAGATAGACGAAAGTTATTTTGAGTTATTTGAATCATAGATTAAAGTTATTAAAAAACAATAATTTTCTAAAATAAACGTCACATATCTTAGAAGATGTTAAATATTTCATCAGTACTGCGAAATAAATTAATAAAGAGGAAAACATGTTTAAACTTGAAATATTTATTCAACCATTCATAGAATAATATACATGTATGAATATTGGCGCTTACATTTATAAATGAAAATTCATGAAAATTATTTAAAAAATATTCCATTATATAAATATTTCTACGTGTTTGTAGATTTCTGAATTTAGTTAATTATATTGTTATTTAAGCTGATGTTAAGATCTAAGAGATTACTGTAATTAATATCTCTTTTTAGTTGTATTTATTCCCTAGTAAAATCGGAAAAATCATCAATTCCTTAAGATTAAGAATGGTAAATCCTTCTACGCAATCTGAAAACTTTTCAAAATCCTAAAAAAGTAATATTTAAGTGAAAGTAAAATAAAATTTTATTCAAATAATGCATCAAAATTTTTTTTTATTGTTCTTCTACACTTTATTTTGCTTCACTCTTGCATCATACAAATATTACTTTGATTAATAAATTAAACTAATTTAGCAGTAATGTATGAATATTTTTTTCTTAATTTGCCGTGTTCGTAGATATATTTTAATTTTTTTTTCCATTTGCTTGATCACGCAAAATCTTTGCTGGTTTTATAATTATATCTTGAAAAGGGAGCTTACTCTTTTATTCAGAGTAAACTAATAATTATGCATCTTTTTTGCTACTTACCTTATCTTATTTGCTGTCTTACATCCCATTGTTTAGCAATAAGTTAAAAAATAAACGGAAGTATTATATTGTGTTTTTAGAAATTTCCTTTAATTTCAAGTTTCTAATAATTTACCAATTGTGTTTTGTTTGTTTTTTTTACACATTTTCCATACTGAAACTCACTTTTCTAAATATATACCTAAAAGAAAATTGATTGGAGATGCATATATTTTAACTATATATACATTAATCTCAGAATCAAGTATGTTAAAACATACCCAATAATGACTCCATGTTTACACTTTTCAGTTCAACATGGAAAATGTTATAATATGCAAGTGTTCTGTAGGTAATTTATTCCTACCATAGTAAAAAATAAAATAAAAATGAAATTTATTTATATTTTCCTCAGATTTTAATCTTTAATTATTTTTTCAAGATCACTTATAAATTCGACATATGATTGCTAACTAATTAAAAATTTTCACTATAATTTGCAACGCAAATTACAATAACTATTTTTCGTCAAAAGTGCATAGCTAACATAATGAACCAATATTATTAAATTACAATGAGAAAAAGTCATTTTTGAATAAAATCTGTTACTTGTCACTTGGTACAAACTAATTAATTATATTAATAATACAAATATTAGTTAGAAGAAACTACTACATTTGTTCTTATAATTAATGCAAAGTTAAAGCTGTTACAAAAATAACCTTTATTTTTCCTCCAGCTTTTGAGATCAATATTTGTTTAGTAAAACTATAAAAAATAATTTCAATGTTGAAAGAATGATCGAATGACAAAACTTTTAAATACTTTAGTAATGTTGAACAATCGACGCATTGTATTAAAATACACAATGCCAGCTTAATGTTTTTCAACATAATCCATTATAATAAGCTTCTTTGCCATTTCCTGCAAATTTCACAATCACTAGTTCGAAGAAAACATCCACTGATTCATTCCCGAAATTACTACGAAATTGATGAAGTATTCCAAAAGCACAAGAGCTTGCCTCTGATGCATGAATTTCAAGTAAGTTACACCTTTTTTTTAACATTACAGTGTTTATTTCAGGACTAACCCATGAGAAACTAAGTAAAAAAAAGTTATTCACCTGATCCCAGCACGCGAAACCGTCATTAACAAAACTTATTATTAACTTCTACTCTTTAAAAACTCCTCAGCCATTTTCCCGTTTAACAGCCTGACATGATGACACGAGTGAAGGAATTTTGGTCGACCCTAAGCCATCAGTTTTCACGCAGATTTCTGAAGAATCTTGTGATTACGACCGGCCACCATCGCTATAATTTTCCACATTTGTTCGTGTTTTTATCTGCTCCAGTGGCAACGCCCAGAACACTTTTGGGTAGAACAGAAACCGCCATTTTTCTTTTTCGAAGAATAAATTTTCGTTCTTTTTAAGGCGCGCCGTCGTAATAATTAAATATTCTTGTAAACAAGGATTTTTTACTTATATTTCGTTGGGAAATAATTTTTAGTCAATTAAGTGTACTAAAGTAGGAAAAAAGCCACACTTTTTAGCTTAATCTTTAGTTTTTGAATATTCTCCTTTAAGCATCACACTTATGAAGCTAATTAGTTGAAAAACATGTTATAGGAAGTATGTTAACTTTTATAGCTAAGTGTACTTATTAATGATGTAAAAGTCTGGAAAGTGGCTGGAAATTTCTAGTGAGATATAAGATATAACAGAGATTGTACTTAAGTTCTTTTCATTAAAATGAATCACACATATTTGAAATATATTTTTAAACAGAACATTTGTTATACTGAAAATGTAGCAAACATATATTACCATATGCACAATTCAACATTAACCATTACATTTTTATAAGGTTACTAAGAGTAAATGATAGTATAAACTGTTTATATTATAGTTTTTCTAAACTTAAAAAAAAAACAACTAAAAATCGTAAAAAAATGCATAAAAATGTACAGGTATATATATATATATATAATGCTGTGGTATATATATATATATAACACAGAAACAGCCTCCAAAGAGAAGTGATAATTTTAGTCCAGCAGTAAGTTACGTGCTTACGGAACCGAAGGTCGCGCTATCCTCCTTCATTGGTGACCCTGGCTGAACTTTGAAACAACGCAACCTTCGCGGAGCAGACGTGACACCATCTATCCACTGCAAGAACAACCAAAAGGCATCAGACACGTATGATGCAGCACAACAAGCCGTCAGATCACACAGCGGTGGTATCAGCCAGTACCAGTCTCTGGATTATCGTGATCATTTTAGTCTAGTGGATATGTTTACGGATCGCGAGTTCTATCCTCCTTTATATATATATATATATATATATATATATATATATATATATATATATATATATATATATATATATATATATATATATATAAATTTTATACGGGAATAGAATAGATATATTCTCGTAGAATGTTTTGTCATTACCATGCATTTGCTTACATTTGTTCTAATGCACTTTACTAATAGACAGCATTACACTTAACAAATAAAACATGAACATGTGAAAAACACATTAATATACTATTACAGGGCACAATAAACCGAAATAAGTAATAAGAATATAAATACACCTGAGATTGCCAATTTGTTTGACATTTTTTTAGGCTTACTGTGTATGTAATTGCATTCAACATGCTTTCTATTTTGACGTTCAACATAATAATCGTAGAAATGGTTATCAAATAAGACCTACACCAATTTTAAAAGAGAAGACTACGCTTAGCTTACACGAGTAAGGGTTGTGAACTATTTATCTTAATAAATACATTTTATTTTAAAATTTCATGTCTTCAAGAAGAAATATATATATATAATTATATTATACATAAAAATTAATACGAAAAAACAGTCACATCTTATGTAGAGCTTTTGAGTATTATTTTTTTGATTCTGTAGCATTCTTTAAATGTATTAGTACTTCCAAGTGTGCGTGGCAGTTTCGAAAAACATCATTTGCTAATTTGTACTTTTACTTAAAACTAAAATATTCGACAATACCCTACATGTGATATTTTAAATTATAATGTAATTAGTTTAATTCAAAAATGCGTAACTCATCAACACATGATCTAAATTACACGTTTTCGGGCTAGATCTCTGTACTTCGCAAGTTCTATGTTCGAAGGCGTCACCTGCTACTTCATTTGAATTTTCTCCCTCTTTCACCAAATCTTTTAGCACTTAATCTTAATTATTTTGTGAATTAATTTAATTAAATACAAATTACATTTTAAGTGCATATTTCTTTCCACGTTTATTGTTGAATATTCTGCAGTCAAGAATGTAAATTTTATTTCAACAAGTTAAGTTTAATTACCATATAAGTGTGCGTTCGATAATGAACATGTCTATACTATTCTTCGTTAGAACTTGTATCATTTAATTAGGTATATTCTGTATGTTCCCGAATAAATCGTTCTTATTCCTCGCAGTTCTCGAAAGTAGGACTTGTTTGTGTGCATGTGTGTGTATGTGTTTACATATAAATTCCTGTCTAAGTCAAAGATGTTCCCCTCAATTTTTTTTCTAGTTAGGGCATACAATTTACGGGTCTATCCGCGTTTCTTCAAATACTAATCCTTTGGGAGAATATTGGGTCTTTAAAAATTATTACATTATAAACCTTCCCCCAAAGAAGAAGATGTGAGTATGTAAATTAACACTTGTATATAAAGGTTAAACTTTCAAGTTAGAGAGAGAGGTAAGGCTGCTAACGGATAGCAGTGATTGATTAAACGTGAAGTGATTCGTGAGTACTTCGTATCTCATTTGTGTAATATTAAAGCTAACGATTCAGTCAATTATAGATTAAATTGGATTAGGTCGCTTGAAATTGTGGAAGTTGTATTGCCTGAACGTAAGTGATCCGATTAATTAAGACTTCTCGTATCTCGTCTACCTTGCTATCGCTTTCCATTTTTAGTAGTTGATGCTTCTCTTAACTCTGTTAAAATAATTTGTGTTGTTGTTTATAATAATAAATAAATAGAAGCTATTTTGAATATGGAAAATCTTTCTTCCGACACTCCCACACTAATGGGCTTCTCGGGGTGACCATTACAACAAGATAATATTATTTTGACTTACTAAGCAATAAATTTACATTAAAGGATCTGTTTGGTCATTTTAAAATGTGATTCTTTTATTTGTAACAACCAAAGAATCCAAATGTTTAGTGAGTGTTTATTAACCTTGTACTGAGAAGATACAAGAGGGCAAGTGGGGATGGGCATCGTAATTTTGAACCATAATCAAGAGACGCTGACAAAAACTAAGCCGGCACTCCTCTCCGAACTTCCACACCATGCCTTGGGAGGAATTTGAGCTTCAATGTACATCATATTTGTATACGGTGGATATCAGCAGCACTAGTCTCAAACTCTTGACATGCAAGCCACGAGTCCTTCACCATGGCCTCTAGGTTACCGCTATCATATTCAGATGTAAAAGAAAATGGAAGCTGTTAAGGATGTGCATTAAATGATGCTTAACTTTCCGTATTCGACAATATTTCAACAATAACAATGATATCAACTGATATTTTCCGGACGAAAAATTTTCAAAGCAAATTTGTAAAAAATTCGCGCTGAAAAATAAAAATTATATATATACGTATTTGAAATAAATAATTTCCTCAACTGGATGTATACATATACATATACCTATACATATACCTATACATATACCTATACCTATACATATACATATACATATACATATGCATATGCATATACATATACATATACATATACATATACATATACATATACATATACATATACATATACATATACATATACATACATACATATATATATATAACCCATCTTTTTTTTAATTTCATATTCTTAATGAGTAGTCTATGAAGTTATATGCTTTATTCGATTTATTTGAATTTTTTTGAAGGTAAATATTGTTTTATTCCCCTCGAAAATATTATATAAATTCTTCTTCGCAATTCCCATTCTCACTTAAGTTCTTACATTTTGAAGACTTAGCTATTGTTGTTGATATGTGTGTGCATCTCTACCTTGAGAGAAACTCTCATAAAACACTATCAGATAATGATTTCTTTTTCTCACTTTTTACTTATGATTCTTGAGAAAAAAAATTGGTTAAGGACTCTTATGTTTCTTCTTTAAATTTTACACCTAAATCATTAAACTGTTTTACCTTTTTTATTTATCAAACCATACTTTTCAATTATGAAAAAAATAGCTGTATTCTGCACAATACAAATAAGTCCTGGTAAACAAGAATTTTTATTTTACCTATTTTGCTCTTCATATAAATAAATATTTGACAAAAGAACATATTGTATGCCTAGGCTTTGCCTTTTACTCGACTATTTTGTACAACGTTCATGTATTTAGTCATTTCAGGTACTTATGCATAACCATGAAATGAGGTTAACTCCAACTAAGTCACGGCTATGGTGAACATCTTGGAAGATAGCCAAACTCATCTTAGTTGTTACTCTGCTTTTCTTGCTATTTCGGCGACCACGATGTTGACAAATCTACATCGAACTCCGATGCCGAGTTTTCCGGGTATTTTTAGTTGTACTAGGTTGTTTCCTTCAAGTAAATATTTTTTCTGGAGAAATGTTTTCTTTCTTCCTCCCATGTAAGAATTTTTCAAGAATTGTGACTTTCAATTTTCAAATATGAAATATCGTCTGAACTAAAATCTTGAATGCGTTGAATTTTTCGGCGGTAATTTGTTGTATTATAAAAGCTTTAAAAATGTTTTAGAAAGTGCATAAAATATTTGGTTTTTGAATACGATTTCTTTTCAATGTTTTCAATGAAATTCATTTAAAAACGAATTAGTTTTCCTCTTATATATTGTTTTAATTAATACAATGAGATTATTCTAAGCAAATTTCTGAGAACTGTGAAACGTTTTAAAATAATTAAGCAGATAGAGACTAAACACTTTGATTGTGTGATTCTGCTGACATTAGAAGATTTTTATCAATATTCCTCTAGAAATGCTTTATGGAAAAGTATAGAACATGTGTGTTTGTGGTAACTCCTATTAATTTATATTACATTTTAACATCTTCACATGGCATTGAATTTTGAATGGGCTGAATGTGTTCCATTTTAAGCACTAGTATTTAAATTCAAAAATGTTCTTAGTGGTAAATCTTGTTTGAAAGTATTGGAATTTTAAAACGTATAACTTATGTAATGTAGTTATCTTTCTTTTGCAAACACTATAATTTAGTAGGATGGTGTCCTTCAGTAAAAAAAAATCAACTGTACGTATAAAGTGATTTCTTACAGTTTATTGAAAGGATATAAATGAAAGAAGTTATTTCATAGAAGTCTAAACATACTTTCGATTTCGGCCGATTAAAAGTTACACGATTCGCTCCCCAGGGTTAACGTTTTTCTAATATCCGACCGTGTACGGTATATCAGGAGAGGAAAAAAAATATACAAATAAGCAATTTTTTTTTCTGAAATAAGTAAATCCTTCAAAAATGATCGCAACTTCACGAGTCAAGATTATTTTATAGCATTATAAAGCCTTCGGAATAATTTTACCAATAGCAATGCAAAGAAAATAATCGTATTTCAGAAAGACGTGTATATACGTCTGCGACACTTAACATACCGGTTGATTGAGATGCATACATTCGACGATTAAGAGGTTAAAACATCATGAAGATAAAATAGAATCATATATATTACATTTTTTTATTCCTCCAAAGTGCATACAATTCGAATACGTACTCTGCTTATGAAGGAGAAAAAAGTTATTTGTTAGAGTATGTATTAAAAGGGGGAAAGTTAAATTAATGAGTAAGATCACCTAGCGATGACTCTTACTCATTATTTTATAACGTTCTAATGCACCAATTAAATATTTACGCTAGAATAATATTCTTTAGGGAATAATTATAAGTTCTAGCATCCCTCGTACCTGTAGTATGCCTAGCATTTTCTGTAATAGTTTTGCTTGGCTGATGAAATGAATTTATCTCAATGCAAAAGTATATAAAAATAAATAAATTTGGACATATCGATTAGAATGAAAAAAGTTTCTTAAGTTTGATTAATTATTTCCTGTTGAATTATTTTGGTAGCTGGTTGATCGAATAAAAATGAATGTTTATCCAGTGTGAATTCAAATGCATTTAGCGCGATAAATTGACAATGTCATAAATTAATAATATTTACTTAATTTTCTTTTTCTCATTAATTCATAAATCTGTATCTCACTTTGCAAGACGTTTTTTGTATTATATCTTTCTCTATATAATTTTCCCTTCAGATTTCATTACAGAATCTGGAAAACATATTTTTGCAAAATTTTTTGTTGAAATCTGTTGAGTGTTTCTTGAAGTGAAAAAAGAAACGAAGGTGGAAGTTTAGCTTTAGCCCTTTAAATCCTATCAGCGTATATATCCGTCTTGCTCAACCAGAGCATTGAGTGCTTCGAACGTATATATCCGTTCGATCACAGTACAATTCTTTTATTTGCGAAACTATCAATAAAACTATTCCGAATGCTTTGGAATGCAACAAAATGACCTTGACAGCATTTGCAAAGGATTTTCTTATTTCAGAGAAAAATTCGCTTATTTATGATTAGTCTTTCCTCTCCAATACACCGCATATGCGCGCCTGTGTGAAAAACGGTGGGACTGGGGAGCAAATCACGTTTCTTTTAATCGCGAGTGAAGGTGTTGCAGAAAATTAAGAATGGTTATGGATGTCAAAAGTTGGTATTATAACTCTTAATAAATAATATAAAATCTCATTTGTATCTTAAGTTTCCTTAACTCGTAAGATTAATTGTATGTAATTTAGGTAACAAACACAAACCATTCCGGCTGAGTTTATCTTTTACTCAATGCTGCCTTTTAGCTTTTTGTATGAATCCGTCATTTAAGCTGGGAGAGAAGTTGAATGTGTTTTTATAAATAATGGATACAATTATCCCTTACATTGTAAAAATCTTTCATCACTTTCTGAAACATTTAAAACACGACAAAAATTAAATATGCATAAAATGCTCTCAATTCATTTTAAAAGTTATGTTAAGATTATAGTACTAAACTAAAATTTTTTTTTGTATTTATAAAAACAATTTCATAACCTTCAAAACTAGTGACGCGATGTCTACTCACGAAACAGGAAATATTCATTCCACGAACGACGCACCGGATTGAAATTTAGTTTAATTAATACAGATGAAATGGGGGAAATGACAGATATGTTTGACACCAAAACAAGACAATTGGACAATTACGGGATGATACATCCAGTCATCTTTAATATCGCTTTGGACTACGTCGTGTTGCAGTACAATACGCCATTGAACTGGTAGACATCTAATGTTGTCCTGAGAACGAGATGCCAACAGTTTTAAGCAACCCCTCCAAATAATACATAGAGGGATACATAATCATCTCACGTAAGGTAATCCCAGACATGCTCTATAGGTGATATGCCCAGGAAACAGTAAACTTGTCTGATTTTAATTGCCTAACGGAACACTCAAGACCATCGATCTAGCGAGAAGTTTATAATTAGGCATCTCTCACACTCACATTTTACTTCCTGAGTGCTAGTTTAAGCATCGAAATGTGATTTTTCGCGTTTATACGCATTTGACTACGTGTTGGCTCATGTAGGCCGCGTTTTTTGATTGCAGCGTGTTTGGTCCTATGCATTCATACTGAAGTTGGATCATGGATGCATACTGTGTCGTGGTCCAAAGGTCGTGGGTGTAAGAGGATTCGAGGAAAAAAAGCAAACATGATCTTAAAAATTGCTACTGTTATTCTATTTTTAACACTTAATGAAATATACAATATTTATTGCTTAACTCTAGGAGCAATCTGAAATCCTAACCCTTAACCGGATAAACTAGATCAGGGGTGGGCAGACTGTTTGGGGGTGCGGGCTACTGCTATCTTTTTTCAAGCTCTTGCGGTCCTCCCAATGTCAGTAGAAGCACGCAAAGAGGGCGGGGGAGGGGTCAACTGGTTCGGACCCTCCCTCATAGCCCTTGATTTTTTTCCCGATTGATTATAATACCAAGTACTTCGTACGTAAAACTTAATTTAGTATTTGTTATTAATAATTTTTTATTATTTAATATCAATTATTTATTCAATCCCGACAATCTGCAAAATTAAAAAAAATGCTTGGCTGCCTATTGGAGTATGATACGAGAGTGGCAGACTTTCGACCTTTGACCCCCGCCTCTTGGAAAAATTCTTGTTCGCACCGATGCCCAGTGTCGTAGGTGTCGTGAGGTAGGAAAAGGTCTACAATATTTTAATCATAAATTAATAAATACACGGAATATGTACTTACCTACAGAGAACTAAAATAAAAAAAACTAACTCTTTTAAAATCGCTTTTAAAGCAAAAACGCAAGATACAAACATAATAATAATAGCCACAACTATAATAATATCAAATAATGCATTTATTGACAAACAATTCAAAAACTAAAAAAATAAAACTTTTTTTTTATCTAAAATTAGTTTTCGCTGTTATAGTCAGTAGAAGCCTTAGTCTGCATACTTCAGACAATCTTGAATATTCCCGTATATGTATAATTACTAACTGCTAATGTTTAGGTGGTCAACCCAAAATGCCTTGGCGGTCCATCGCCGTAATGCCCACCACGTAACTAGATTATTATTATTTTATTTTAACTGGCAACATTTATATAAATCCCTGTGTACCATAAAGTATCACACGGGGGCTTAGAAAAGTAAGCATGAGGCATACATCAAAAAGAAAAGAATGATTACAATACAGACATCCATGACTCTTCCGGGATTTGAACCCAGGCCTACGGCATCACAGTCAGTGCCACTAACCACTATAGCGGATTTGGGGCTGGACTAGATTACTGAAACCCAATTATGTGGAGTTGGAGCTCATAGTTACAACTCTTCTCAAATCCCGATAACTCGGGCAGCCCCAAGGTTGTTTACTTCCACAATTCCTGGTGCATTCTACGCCGACTATTAATCTCAAAACGCGCTACCACCTAGTCGCAGTTCACCTTAACGATCAACGCACTGGCGTACCTTGTCCTAAGTGAGTTATATATCAAAAATCCTTTGGGGCTCCTTTTTGGAGCCCCTTAACATGTTACACATTTTGAAGTCTGGAGGCCCCGTACCATTGATACGGCTGATACGGCGGTAGCTATGCCCCTGGATCAACGATTAACCATTAACCTCACATTACTCAACGATATGCACTTAAACAGTATTTACGTTTATAAAAAATAAAGTAATCGCTAAGGAAAGCCTTTTTTGAACTAAAATCACAGCTATAGAATATTTTCCTCAAGAAGATTAATACAAGAACTGAATAGTACCCGTTACAATTGTACTTCAATTTATTTACATAACTTAATGGGATTTGAATTACTTTCTTTCTTTATGTATTTAAAAATTATATTTTAACATTTTATGCAATGTTTCTATTCAAGAAAATGATACGAGAATAAATTTTTCACTTATTATTCACTCAAATTTAAAAATTTAAATTTTTTGAGGAAAATTTGGAAAATTTTAAAATGCTACTACTGTAATTATTTATTTTTAGACCTAAAATTTTTTTGTAACATTCTTATGGTTGTTATAAACAACTTTAGGGATCGAGTTTACAATAACTAAATTCGTTTTTGAGAAGAAAAAATAAAATGTTGATATGCATGCTAAAAATCAACGAAAAACCAATATATCTTACAATTTAATTTTTTTAAAAAAAGTATTCAGTTTTTACAGCAAAATGGATCGCTAATTTTGTTACATGCTTTATATGCAACCGACAGGAAAAAAAGGGAATTGATTGCTAAATAGTTGTGGAAGGAGTAACATTTTGAATGCACTAATTTTCTAAAAACACAAACTGAGAAAAACTACTTTTAAGTTTATAATTCTGAAAAAAACACTATAATAAGTTTAAATAAAATTAAAATACCACTTTAAGATATTAGTTATACATTTTTCTTTAAAATAATTGCATTTTCGTATTTTTTCAGCCCGTACATTTTTATAAATGATTAATTTTGAGAAGGTATTAATTGCACAAGAAAAATGTTAAAAATAATTTTTTTTTGTCACGACAGAAAGTTTAGTTTTTTTCTTCACATAATATTGAAGTATTACATTTGTATGAAAAACATATCAGGAATAAGAACTGAAATTAGAGGAAATTATTAATATAAAATGCATTAATTCAAAAATTTTACATGCACACATTTCATAAAAGAAGAAAAATTACATTATTGTATTGCCTCGGAAAAATATTCTGCTTTATATATTACACATTCTTTTCTTATAGTTATTATTTCTCTTTACAGAATAGATTTTTTATCATAACGCTTTTTTTCTAAAAAGGGGGTGTGGCCGAATTACTTAATTTGTTTTGAAATGAAGTTTTATTTTACTTCTAACTTTCCGACTTGCACAAATGATATACCAATCAAAAGATAATAATGTAAAGATACGATTAAGTAAAAATAATAAAAAACGATAGGTCAGTCATTTGGGGGGTACCAAGTTCTCTTAACGCTTCTAAGTTGCATATTTCAGGGTATATTTCAGAATTTTATTGCCTTTGAGTATAGAAGTGTCATTTTTTATGTTATATATCAAAGTAATTATATAACCCTGTTGTACAAATATATAAAAACTTAGATATTAAGTGTGTGTAGTTAATAATGTGTAGAAAAATCTAAGTTCATATATTTATAAAAATATTTTCTAAATTTCAGTCGCACCAGTCTGTAAGAGTGGTCAGCAAACTGTTTATGGTGCCATGCTGCATTTTCCTGTTGAAATCGCTTGCGAGGTAGAGGCTGATCCTGATGAAGTGACATTCCGCTGGGAGTTCAACAGCTCCTTCGGCACTCTTGAGCTTGCTCCCACGACGACCGTTGGCCGAAAGAGCGTTGTCCACTACATCCCGAGATCAGAGCAAGACTATGGCACTTTATCCTGCTGGGGTCGCAACCGAGTTGGACTTCAAAGGATGCCTTGCCTCTTCGTTGTGATACCTGCAGGTATAGGCTGCTGTATTATATTTGCTTGAAAGCAGAAAAATATATCAGAATTAAAATAATATGGATAAAGGTAATTTTCTAAAAAAGAAAATCAATAATGATCAAAAGAAATCAAACACTATTCTGAAAAATTTAAAAAAAACCAATCTTTTATTTAGTTGTCGCGCTTTTAATATTTATATTTTTATACGTATTCCAGTAACATGTACTTCAAAATTGCTTTGTGATAATAAATGTTAATTAAAAGAAAATGAAGTGGAAATCAAATGTTAAGTTTATATAAAATTTTGGTCAAACTAATCACTAAATTTCTTTATAAAATTATTTTTAGAGCATTG
The DNA here is from genome assembly GCA_019973935.1 of Trichonephila clavipes. NCBI lineage: Eukaryota > Metazoa > Arthropoda > Arachnida > Araneae > Nephilidae > Trichonephila > Trichonephila clavipes. The sequence goes on along the minus strand of BMAU01019138.1, from coordinate 1,838,845 downwards.
AGTTAAAGAAAGTGAGAAAAATATAAAGTAGAAATGCATCTTAAAAATCATAAATGTTTTGATTGCCTTATAAACACGATGTTATCTGTTAGCAATGTACCTCTAAGAATATTACTTTAAAAAAAATGAACTTATTTACATTTGCGCAGTTGCAATGAAATTATGTTCCTTATCCGCATTTCTTGTGATAGGATTCTTTTTCACTTATGAAGTGCTTCTAATACATGTACGATATATATTACCGTTAAACATTAACTCATCTCTATAACGGTAAACAAGTAATATATAAAAAAATTAGTCAATTCCTACTTAGATCAACAAAGAAACATTTAGTTTTAGCTACTTTTTATTAAATAGTTACAATTAATACAAATATGTATTTACATAAGACAGAATCACAACATTAATGGGCATTAATTTTTATTAACTATCATTAAAGCATCGTATTGTCATCCAAAACAATCGTGTATATAAAATTTCAGTTCAACTGAATGCTTTAACGCGTGAGAGAAAAACATTTTCAAGTTCTGACACAAGTCGCCAAAAATGCCAACGTTTCTGTATTTGTATTTCTTTAAATAATTAGTTGTAATCAATTAATTATTATTAATTATAATTAAACTACATTATTGACATCCAAAATAATCATGCATATAAAATTTCAGCTCAATTGAGCGCTTTAAAATGTATTTTATTAACGATTGTGTGAAAACCCTACCAATATAAGTAAGTAAATAAATATATAGTGAGCGTGAGTTAATAGTAGGAATTGAAAAAGAAATAAATATATATTCTTTCTTTTCTAATGGGACTGCGCATTGGTATTTAACCTTTACAGACCTAGTACATTCCCCAGGAGCTGGTATAACTTTTTAATGCGGCACCATATAAGTTATACCAATTATCAATTAATTTTGACACTCAGTGTCCTCTCAGGGGGAGGCACCTGAGCGAAACCGTCTATATGTACTTAGATTATACTTAGGACCGTCTATACGGACTTAGGATTTTAATTTTGTTGAAAGCACCCAAGCCAAATAAGCATTCAAGGTTTTTTCGTGTCGCATAACCATACGACATGACCGCTGTTGATTTTCTGCATCATGAAAATCCACCGACTAGGTCAGGGATTGAACCCGCAACCATAGGTGCAGAAGGCCAGCGACCAACTAACCATGCCACTCAAGCAGCAAAGAATAAAATATTAAGTTTGACAATAATTTTTGGTTTTCTGAAACAATATTTCAATTATAATTTGATCAAAATTAAATGGTACAATCATACTTTTTCTTACAGAACCTCCATCAGCAGTTCACAATTGTAGCGTCGGTCAGGAAACGGAACATTTTTTCCGAGTGTCTTGCTATGAAGGAAAAGATGGTGGTCTTAACCAATATTTCCACACAGAAGTCCGTGGACCGGATTCCTCCCTTCTGCTGAATCTAACTTCGCAAACTGCAGATTTTGCTATCAGAGGTCTCAGTCCTGGCACTGTTTACACTCTCACTCTGTATGCAGTGAATGCAAAGGGACGAAGTGTGCCCTTGGTGCTCAAAGCTTCGACGCTGTCTACCCCTGAAAGTCAAACCAGAAGAGGTCAGTTGTTTTAGACATAAAATAATAATAATAAAAGTTCCATGCATGTTTTATAGCATATTTTAAAGCCAGAAAAATTGGTAATTTAATACTTAATTGAGACGTCATAGAAGAACAACAAAACAAAGAGGCGTGAATAACTAAAAATGTTAAAAAATATGCTGCTGGCAAAGAGTATCATACTTAATATAAAAAATTTCAAAGTTTGATATTTTGTTTTCTTCGTTTGATATGCGTAATATATCATATCATGCACGAACTGGAAAATTGGTTGGGAATGACAAAATTTCGAAATCAGATGAACATTTTTTTAACTACCCCATAGCATTCGTGACCCGTGAAGATATTTTAATTATTTTTCTAGCGTATAAATCTAATTAATCAATTTGAATGTGAGTACCTCTTCAGAAAACAAGTAAAATATATGTATACAAAATTAAGTCAATTCCTACTTTGAATCGATGAATAGAAGTATTTTATTAGCGATTGAAAATTGGAATAGGATATATATATATATATATATATATATATATATATATATATATATATATATATATATATGGGGAGAAAGTGAACTAATAGTAGGAATTGAAAAAAGAGCCTGATTTGCCTGCATTGTTGTAACAATGCACACCTGGTTTGACAGAAAAACAGGTTTTCGAGGCCAATTTTTGTCTTTGTTTTAACAGTTACATTCTTACAATAATAGAGACGACTCTAAGTTGACGTTAAAAACCAGTAATTAGTTTAATTAAATTTAATTAATGAATTAATGTTAGGAAAAAACTGTATTGACATCAAGTGCCATCCACTACAAGTTTTTAAAAATGTATTTGAACTTGATCAGATGAATAGAAAATATTTTATTAACGATTGAAAATTTGAACAAGGTAAATAAATATTTAAATACGTAAGTATGCACTTTTTGCCAATATCTAAACAAATGCAACAAAATCCAACCATTCTAATTCCATAAAACTAAAAATATTTTGTAATTGAGATTATCATTGAAAAGTTTGCTTGTGAAGTATATTTCATCAAACCGATACAGGTGAGCTTAAGGACAAAACTTATTCTTGAAATTCAAAAATCTTAATTTTTTAATCTCACTCATTAATCAAATGATTTAGTTTGTGTTGGGAACACTTTCTCACGTGATTAAACTACGAAGATTAAAAATTACTTATATCTTGAAAAGAAACTGGAATATGTGCTGACTAAATGGACCATCGATACTCCTCTAATGCAATCACTTTAATGTAATTGGCTGACACAATCCATCCTTTAACGAAAGTCTGGGTTTTATTTTGATTGTTGCAATATCACGAACTTTTGACTGACTTTCACTGCATTTCCACTGTTAACTTTTATCCCTACTCATTAATTCACTTCGCTCTATGTGCTCTGATCTTATTCCTATATTACGCTTCTTCTGTAAAAAAGTATGGTTGTTGAGTCAAGTGTGCGATAACTAGTAGATCTTGGGGGCTTCTTCTTGTTGGGTATTTCCCCCCCATTTTGTCTTAATATTCGTATAAGGTTAACAGTTCGTTTGCATACTGTTCGAATTAATTGAGACAAATGTGGAAAAAACGATTTTTTCTAAAACCTTAGCTTTTGAGCATTAATATATTAAGTAGAATGAAAAATCTCTATATTAGTACTACGAAGTATGTTCTCTTTTAGCAGAAATGGCCTCTTGAACACGTTTTGGTATTAATTGCGCTAGTGTATGCCATATGTCCTTGGCTTTATTATCAAGGAACTACATTAATCTATCAATTTTTATCAGCTGCATTATTATCATTTTAGCAGTTTCACCTTCACTTTTGTCTTAATGCACTTGATTTTTACCCCTGCACGAATAAATATGTTTCATCACTGGAAATTGCTTTTTTCCTGTCATTAACAGTCCATGATCGGTATTTTTGGCCCATGTTAAACGTTTTCCATAATTTTATGAGTTAGAAATTGCTTTATCCACCAGCTTGTTGCATTGCGCTTAACTACCAGAAGCTTTTTGAGTAGAATTATGGTATTCACTTCAGCACTATAATAAATCTGTTCGAAGGTCTGTGCTTGTCTTCCTTCGATTTATTTTGAAATTTCTTATTAGAATTTTATCATTTCTTGCAGTAGTTTTTCACTTGACTTCCACATTTTCCTTTTCTTTAGAGAGGATGTTCCAGAATCTTGAAATGTTCTTAAAATTCTTGAAATGCTTGATCTGCCCATATCAACTGCCGTAGCTGTATCTATCACAGTCATAGAAGTGTGTTCGTTAAGAGCAATTATTTTAGAATGCCTCCTCGAAGTAATATCCATCTTTGAACAAACAAAAGTAATACGTGTTACACAGAACGCAACATTATAACCACCCGTTGTTGCACTGAAATTCCCACAACTGAGCTACTGATACACTAAAACCAGTCAAATTGGATCCATCTCACTACCTCTTGGTAGATATAACCGATTTTTGTCAATTCGGGTCATCAATGTTAATCATATACTAACTCAGACAAGAAAAATACGTTTGTCCCAATGAATTCGAACAGTATGGTATACAGTATTTAAAATCCCACTAATCAGTGTCTACCTGTTCGTGAAAATAAAAGAAATATGCCGAGTTGTTACCTCGTATAATCGCGTTAACTATGTTGAGTATGTATTATTAGAGTTTAAAAAATCATTGAAAGAGCATTGAGATTGAAGCTATGTCAGCGATCAAAAACATTTAAAAATGGCGTTCTCGGTTCATTATGGAAATAAAGATATGCTGCCTTTCCATTTTGTCAATGCTTTGTTATTGCCATGTATTAATTATTTTTTAAATTCGAAATAAATGACTACTCAGAACAAATGTTTCGGCACTTATTCTAAAAGAAATATTGAAATTTAATTTGAATAAATTAATTTTCGTCAAATTAATAATTTTATTAATATGGATATAGTATAGATTGCTTGTTTTCGCTTTCCAGGAAAAAAAACCCTTTTGTAAAGTTATTATTAGAAGTAAAAAAAAATAAATCAACTGTTACATGAAAAAGTATTTCAGCTTAATAATAATGATGGCATTAAAAACCAATTTATAAAGAGTGTTTTTTTCCAGGTATAGAAGTTTAAGTTGACATTACTTTCCAAGATGGCGACCGATTTAACAGCTGTCAAGTGATTTATTCTCAGTTTGATTTGGCAATTCATCAAAACGATCATCAAGCAAGACGTAGATTCGTCGAATGGGCCCAAAACGAGATTGCCGTTGTTCCCGATTTTCATAAGCGAATTTTGCTTAGCGATGAAGCGCACTTCTGGTTGAATGGCTACGTTAACAAACAAAACTGCCGCATTTGGAGTGAAGTGTATCCACAAGTGTATGTCGAAACACCGTTACATCCAGAAAAACTGACTGTTTGGTGCGCTTTATGGGTTGGTGGATTCATTGGTCCGTACTTCTTCAAAAACGATGAAGGCCACAACATTACAGTCAATGGTGATCGGTATAGAGCCATGATTGCTAACTTTTTCATTCCTGAATTGAAGAATCATGATGTCCAGGAGCTGTGGTTCCAACAAGACGGCGCAACATGTCCCACAGCTCGTGCCACAATCGATTTATTGAAAGACACGTTTGGTGACCGCCTAATTTCCCGTTTGGGACCTGTGAATTGGCCTCCAAGATCTTGTGATTTAACATCGCTAGACTATTTTCTGTGGAGCTATGTAAAGTCATTGGTCTATGGGGATAAGCCACAAACGCTTGACCATTTGGAAGACAACATTCGCCGTGTTAGTGCCGATGTACGGCCACAAATGTTGGAAAAAGTCATCGAAAATTGAACGTCCAGATTGGACTACATCCGAGCCAGCCGTGGCAGTCATATGCCAGAAATCATATTTAAAATGTAATGCCTCATTCGAATAAAAATTCATATCAATCGAATAATACATCGTTGTTTTATTGCAATTTAAAGTTCTATACCTCTAAAAATTACCCTTTATATACATATATTACATCATTAATAGTAAACTTTTGGATACATCATTTGAAAGTAATTTTCTATTAACAATAATATGGGCATTGTGTGTATGTTGTAATGCATTTCTAATGTAATTCAACTTTGTGAAACCTGTTCATTGAAAGTGGATTATAATTCTCCCGTGAATGGGGCTTTGGTACTGTCACTCAAGCTAATGGAGCGTAACTGGAACGGATTAGAACCAAATAATGATGTTATTCGTCACGTATAAGCGACGAAATGGAAAAGATACATATGAAGTAGTTTATAAATTAACTAATTCTAAAACATACTTACACACAACTCTATCTATTACAACAGCTGATACAATATCTTAAATTGATTATAATATTATAATAATTCATTGTAATATATAGAACACATTTTCACTATTTTATAAATGAATAATGATTTTAATTTAGTTAATTAAGTTTGAAGTTTAAATTAATATTAATTGCAAAAATAAAAAGTAAAATATTTTTCTGAAACAAGACCTAAAAAAGTTGATCACTTATGTAACAAGTACTTTTTTTATTATAAGGTAATTTTAATTAGATGTTTACTTATTATAATTCACTTAAGTCTCCATAACACTATTATGCTTTCAAAGCATAATGTTCTATTCATTCATCAAATAAAAAGTTATTATCCAAACTTCGTAATTCTAAAGCAAAAAAAAAAGTTTAATATAAAAAGTTTAAATGAAGTTCATACAAGATTTCTCCATTAAAGTACATAAATAACGCACTGTTTTTCCCCAAATTGATCACCAGAACGTTGCAGAAAAATAAAACATCATAACCCTTTTGATAAGTAGTTGTTACCCCAGCCAATTAAGCCTCCTACCACGACTACAGTATGCCTCCCTCTTTTTTTACACAGTCATAATTAACCCGTCTAACAATGTCCCCTCATTTTTCTGGAAAAGGGAAGAGTTTACCTATTCTAGCACGGAGAGGATATATAATGGTTGCATCAATCCTTTGAACCATGCTGTCCGAAACACCCGCATACCCAAAACTTTCTTTTGTGTCCAACCAGTTAATGCTTTGGGGTGGAGGTATACGTGAGAATCCACTTTCTGTGTCTCCTTGTCAAAGGCTGAGGATATCGATCCAATCTTATCGAGGAAATCTTCCACGTCCCGTGTCATCTTACATTTCCGGAATATCGGAAAGGGGAAAAAAGAAAGACAGGAACATGTACTTCCTTGTGTATCCACCGGCGGAGGGGATGTTTTGTATGTGAGGAAAGAGTCTGCTCCATGAATGATGATTAAAAGAAAGTAGATGTATGTTTTTCGTAATTATGATTCCTCATGCGGCTTGTGGATTGAGGTACATTGTATATAATTGTCGTAAAAAAGAAGCATGATGTCATGGTATATTATGGTGTTAATAATTTTTGATTTTTTTTGTGTACAGATCTTGTGAAAAGAAAGAAAACCAATGCTACAAAAGAAAAATAAATTCGTGGAATTAAATTTAATAGATTTATTTTCCTTCTGTATGATCGCTTACTTAAAAATTACTTATCAATTCTTTTTATAATCTAAAGTATGATTTTATATTTGTATTTATTATAATCACAGTCCAATATGCAGCACTTCGGAAGTACAAAGATGCTACATATATTATATATATTATATATTATATATATATATATATATATATATATATATATATAAATAATATATATATAATATATATATATAATATATATACATATATATAATATATATATAAAATATATATATATATATATACTATATATATATACTATATATATGTACTATATATATATATACTATATATACACGATATATTTTTATATATATATATATATATATATATATATATATATATATATATATATATATATATATATATATATATATATATATATATATACGTGTTTCAAAGACGTACATAGATCCCAAATATCTAATCTAGATAATGCATTTTACAACTCCTTTGTTATTGTCTTTATTTGAATCCACACACACACACACAAGTCGCACTATTTTTTCCAATGTTAATGCTACTGAAAATCAGGTGCGGCTTAGAATCGGAAGGGAAAAAATTCATTGGATGGTGTAATTAGAATAAATTACAAGTTCATGTATGTATCTAATTTATAATACTAATAAAATAATTGATTATTCACCTCCTATTAGTTCTCATTTCTAATTTATTTTATATATACTACAATATTTGTAATTGATCATATTTTGAGATTAGTTACGAAGGCTTTCAAGAGATTTGATAAAAATATCCATTATCTTAAAAAAAATCCAAGCTTAATTTTTGGAAGTGCAACGATACTTAAATGCAATACATTCTACACTGCTCAAAACAATTAAAGGATATGGTAAGTTTTATATAAAATAAAGATATAAGCGAATTTTTTTTTCCGAAAATGGAAGAAGAGAATCCCAAATGCAAATTTTTCTGATTTTCAAACTGTGGAGTATGCTAATTTTGAGTTCGACGTCAAAAACGGTGCTTCAGCGGCAGCGAATGAAATTTGACTTTCAACTGAAATGAAGACAAGGATGATCGGCATTCAGTGATTGCTTTGTTTCGATGAGTACGATGTCTCAGCGAAGTCATTTAACCGATTCAGAAGCTTGGAGAGTTGTTGGTAGGTTAGAAGGGGGCCAAAATCAAGCCGAAGTAGCGCAAACCATTGGAGTGTCACAAAGTGTGTGATTTCCAGGATCTGGAACCGTTCTTTGGAGACTGGAAGTCCAGAACGAAGACCAGGATAAGATCGCAGACGGGCAACAACACCCAATGAAGATCGTTATTTAGTGTTAACGGCTCGGAGACACCGAAATATGAACGCTACTCTTCTCCAACAACACCTTCGCTCGGCTACTGGCACCACGGTTTCAACTCAGACTGTCCGAAACCGACTCCATGGTGTAGGTCTGTATGCTCGCCGACCGATAGTACGTGTTAGACTAACATCAAGGCATCGTCGCGACAGCAGGGAGTGGGCAGCAGAACATGTGAACAGGAGGAGAAATGAATGGAGCAATATTCTTTTTTCTGACGAGTCCCGTTTTTCTGTTCATCCGGATAATAGGCGCATTTTCATCTGGAGAGACCGTGGCAATAGGAATAATCCTGCGTTCGTGCACGAAAGTGTCATGTTTGGCGGTGGGGGAGTGTTGGTGTATGGTGGCATCTCCTTTGACGGGCGCACAGACATCTACATCATTTGAGATGGACCTCTGACTGCTCGTCGATTTAGGGATGAGATCCTCAGACCTATTGTAGTCCATTACGCTGTAGCAATCGGATATTACTTCATTTTAATGGACGATAACTGCAGGATACATTGTGCTAACCTGGTAGAGGATTTCCTTTTCGATGAAGGGATCGTACGAATGGAATGACCAGCGTGTTCTCCGGACATGAAAATCCAATAGAGCACGCTTCGGACGCTCTAGGTAGACGAGTTGCTGGCAGCCAACCACCCCCACAAACTCTCCAAGAACTGGAAAGAGCTCTTCTGGAAGAGTGGGACAGAATACCCTAACTCGTGATTAATAGCCTCATTGACTCCATGCATCAAAGGTGCTCGACGTTGCTGGCCGTCCGTGGAAACCATACCCCCTACTGAAAATGATTTCCTTTGAAGAAAACACCTCTTCTTATTCTTTTTTTCTCATATGCACAAATTGTGTTTTTTTTTTCTTTTTGTACACAAATGCGCAATAAAATGCATTTTTTTCTGCCAAACATGCGTAATTTATTCTCATATAACCTACTGCGTTTGTCGACCATGTATCAATCAGCTAAAAAGTTTCCCAGCCACAAGATCCACCTAAAACCACAATATCATTTAATTATTTTGAGCAGTATATAATGAGTGTTGTCCAATTTAGTAATGTATGTATATAATTTTATTAAATTATATTTTAATTGTTAATCAAAATGTAAAAAAGTGTAGCCTATTATACTTTTCATGATTTTCACAACATCTTTTCAATAATAAATTATTTATGCCGTTACTTTTCTATACAGGTTTTATTTGTACTTTAAAATATGCTGGAGTTTTGTAAGAATTGCTTATAAGAATGAGAATTAATAATTACTGGATCAATAGTTGGTATTCAAATTTTATACATGAAGATCTTGACGAGTTATGTCTAGAGTCATTTGTAATTTATATTGAAATCATTAAACTATAAATTTGGCAGATAAAACTCATTTTATAATGTTATTCAAAATGCAAAATGTATTGTTATTTGAAATATAAACATATATTATACGGTGCAATTAATCCAAATAATCTCGAAGAAACTGTTTCGAAATCTTCTACTTTGTTCATGAAAAAAAAAAGACACATAAAATAAAAAGTTAAAAAAAAATCTATTTCTATTGTGTAATTTGTATTTAGAATACAAAAGTTAAAAAATGCAGAGACTTTTAAGTACTTTTCCTTATATAAACTTTTAATGCATTTTTCGAGAAGAAGGAATCCTAACTTATCTTTAACACACAATACAAGAATTCATTTGGCTGCATCCTTGCTTAAAGCAATATCACAAAAGAATGCAACCAGTGAAAGAAATTTAGAGGTATAATATCCCAACCTATATTTATTTACAATTCCGATTATTGTTTATTCGAGCACTTTTAAAATACTTCCTAAAGTAGTATATTCCTTTTAAAGTGAAAACTCAAATCTTCCTCTTGAGCAAATATACGAAACATCGACTTCACAACAAAGTGAAGTTTCTATCTCTTCTATTCCGTACGTTTTATTCGCAGATATTTCTAACCATCCCTGGTATATTTTTTTCTGTTTCTACATTATTGTTTGTTTGTCCCTTTAGTGTGTTAACGCCATATTATATTTATTTCGTACAAGTATCATAGCTGCGAGATATATTTGTACTCAAGAACCTTAATTTCAAATCCTTTGAGAGGTTATTTCTTGAGGCTAGAGTGAAAAAAAAATAGAAAACATTCTAAAAATTTCCTTCAAGGGGTTTCTAGGGGCGATATTTTCTTCAACAACAATTTTTTGTTCTTGAATTTTTTTAGTGTTTTTTTTAGTGGTTTAGTTCTCAATCGGGATTTTTTTTTCCTTTTTTTCTTCAAGAAATATTCTTCGTTTCTTTCCTTAACGCCTGAAAACACAATCGTGGTTTGTGTTCGCGTCACCGCACAGAAGGTGTTTGGAGCAAAATCACGAATAATTGATTTTTAGAATCAATAAATTCGCAGAGCAGACGAAATCTAGGAACGAATTTTTGTTGTTGTAAAGAATTTTTTTTGTTTAAACTGACTGGTGCATATTTTTTTTTGTTTATTTCCTGTTTTGTAGAGTTCTTAATCGTTACATTAAAATTGTCGACATTCCATTTCTAATAACGGAACTGTTTATGTAGGCTGTTTTTCAAATTTACGATTTATGGCTTCAGTTAATTAAATGCTTTTGGGCTTTTAGGCTTGCTTGTTAATTTAATATATATATATATATATATATATATATATATATATATATATATATATATATATATATATATATATACATATATATTGCTTGATATAAAATAGTCAATTTTACCAATTTTTTTTTCTTACATAAAATACAAGTTTTTTGAAACCATATTATGAGCTAATCAAACTGCTTGCTTTATTAACCCCTTAAAAGCTGAATTTTTTTGCCCAGAATGTTCCAAAACGAGCGCAGTTTTTATTGCATATAATTAAGCATAAAATAATGCTAAAATGAAATAATTTTATTTTAATTTTCAATTTTAAAATTTTCACGCAATAATTTTTATTTTATAATTGTAAAGCATAAAAACCTTTAAATGTTTGCTTTTTATAAGTACACTTTGCATGCCATGAAGAGTGTTTCATATATCTTAAAAGAATTCGTCTCATACTTACAAAAGAATTTCATAGTCGTACCTCTTTTTCAAATGTTTGAGGATTTTGTGTATGTGTGCATATTATATATGCACGCATGCACAACTCTCTCTTACGTACTCTGTCTTACTTTGCAATGGGGACACAGATAAGATGGGTTTTTTTTATTTTCTTTCCATTTTCAACGCATTTCACATTGCCATACCAGTACCTCTTCTTTGCCGAATATTTTCCAGAATCTAAGTTCCTGGCTTGAAAGAAAAATTTCTGCCTTCACCACAAAGAAAGAGTAAGATGAGAATTATTTCCCTACCTTGAACACACTGCATTTCTTAAAAAGCATAGAATTAAAAATCTCACTATAAGAATTAGAAATAAGTGCTAATCAAAGATAGAAAGAAGAGAATATCAGTGCCCGTAGAGTGCCGGGAAAATCAGTTAAAGGGTTAAAATGTGTAATTTATCAAATTATGATAATCTTATAAAATCCTAATTAATTAATTTAAATAAGTGCATGGTATACGCGCGCAAAATACAATTACTCTTACACTGTTTTAGTGGATTTAAGAATAAAATACATTTAGAAATGAACCATCTTCATGAGTCACTCTTTAACATTATTTAAACAATCCAATTTATGGTCAAAAATTATATTGTAGTGTTTTTGAAAATGTTTTTTATATGTATCTCGATGTTTTGAAAAATTTATGAATATTGAAATTTTTTGAGAATTAATAGAAGATATTTTTAGGCTGAGACAGATTTAGTACGTAGTACATGCGATATAACTGTAAATTATATTGTGGGAGTTTTTTTTTATTAAAAGACGCTCTTTTTTCTCTTTTGTTTAATTATGTTTCATTTTCTGTGATAAATAAACAAATGAACATATGTTCTCCGTATGTAATGCAGATGAAATCTAGATATGTCCATGGTAGCCTAGTGGTAAAGGTTACGGACTCATGATAGACATGTCAAAAGCCTAGTAACACTAAAGACCCGCCTTGCTGAAAGGGCCGATGCGCATTAAATATGTCGAGGCTCAAACGTTCTTACATTGGTGCGTTGTGGAAGTTAGGAGAGGGGAATATTGGAAAAAGCGTCGTACTCGTCACTTGATCAAGGCTCAAAATTACGAGGTCCGTTGCCAATACCCCTCCTGCATCTTTATAAAGTGACGTAACTACTACTCAAACTCTAACCCTGAGATCTGGAGTTTGATGAACTCAGTATAATTTATGTCATAAGATATTAGACTAAGAATAGGAAAATCGTACGAAATAATTCTTATTAGTTGACGTTTAAACCTATGAGTATATTATATCACGCCTACTATATTGTATTTGAGAGCGTATCTCAAGAATATTTGAGACTTTGTTTAACATCAACAAAACAGAAATTTTCCATATTATTTTTTTTTCATTTTAAAAAAACCAAAAAATTATGCTTTTGCATTTTACATCAATAATTTGACTGATATATTTAGTAAATGCTTGTAAAAGATTCAGAAAGATATGGAACTTGAATTTTGTTCAGTTATCTCAGAATCCTTAAGAGATACTTAAAATATAGCATAAATATAAATTGTGGTACATAATAGCATTAAATGGAATACATGTCACATGATCATAAATGTATCTATGAATTTGAATTATTGTAATGATCACAAAAACCTCCTTTCTAGTATAAAAAGTACCCTCATTCATTTTCAGTTCTAAAAAACATTTTTTACACATTCATTTATTTCATAATTATTATTTACAAATATGAATGAGACAAAACAAATGAATTTTTTAAAACAATGCGTTTTGTTTTCTTTTATGAAGATCTATTAGAATAAGTATATAAATAGTTCTAAAAAGTACAAGAATAGTAATTATATAAGAATATCAATTCTATAAGAATATCGATTCTGTAAGAATATCAATTCTCTCTATAAGAATATCAATTCTATAAGAATATCAATTCTATAAGAATATTATATAGTTCTATAAGAACATCAATTCTCTATAAGAATATCAATTCTCTCTATAAGAATATCAATTCTCTCTATAAGAATATCAATTCTATAAGATTATCAATTCTTTAAGAATATGAATTCTAAAAGAATATTGGTAGAACCCCCTCAGGATAGAGGGCGCTGCTTGTAAAAACGTGTTTTGTTGACACTAGAGATCTTGTGTACGTGACCGAGTGCAGACGCACTCCATATTCCATTAAACTTATTATTTAATCTTACACTTGTCTTCGATGACTTATTGAATTTAATTGAGTCTAACGATTGTGATGATATGAAAGTTGATTGATATAAAGGCATTCTACCACTGATTAACTGAACCACTGATGATCGTAACAAATATCAATAACAATATAAATTCTAAAAAGTATAAGAATAATTAGAATATCAATTCTATAAGAATATTAATAACAATATAAATTCAAAAAAGTATACGAATTATTAGAATATCAATTCTATAAGAATATTAATAACAATATAAATTAAAAAAAAGTATAAGAATTATTAGAATACAAATTCTATAAGAATATCAATAGCAATATAAATTATAAAAAGTATAAGAATATATATATATATATATATATATATATATATATATATATATATAAGAATATCAATTCTCTCTCTATATATACAAAACATAAGAATATAATATAAAAATATATAATAATATCACATTTAAAATTATATAAGAATGTCAATTCTAAAAAGTATAGGAAGAATATAAATTGTATAAGAATATGAAATATAAAAAGTAAAATACTGAATAATTTATGTTGGGGTTTCAATTATTAATTTATGAATTTATTTAAATCAGCCGATGAACAACGCTTATCCTCAGCATTTGCTTTATGCGTTAACATTGTCAATTTTACGTTGGTAAAATTTAATAGGCTATTATAGTCGCCACACTTTTATGAGAATAAAATTTCATGGACTGCAACACCCGTTTCTAATTCCTTAAATTCTAAAACTGACCTTTGGAAACATACAGTAAATGTCTTAACTGCCACTTTTATGTCTTTCGGAGTGATATAAATGTAAGAGAATAAAACGTGAGTGTTCTACCGGACTTCAATGCTTGTCAATCAATTCACTGGGCAGCTGTTGGCGCCATTCAAGCTGCAGCTGTTGTTTTAACGCCAAGCTGGAGAAATAAATATATATAAGTTTTAGTAGCCCTTGTAGAAGTTGTATGGTATTTTACAGAATATTCGAGAACAGTTAACACTTCGTCACATGGTGTATAATAACTGATATATGAATTTTATCTATGTTGATATTCAGAAGCAGTTGTGTACATTGTAGTGATTTTGAAACATTTGAAAAATGTTTTAGTTAAGATTTAAAGTAAATTTATATGTTCATTTATATAAGACAGAATTTTACTAGTGGATTTACATTCCTTTTACGGTTATTATTATTTTTTTTGATGCACGTACAACTTGAGTTTGAGCATTAATTATACTCCCTAATTGAATGATACTGAAGATCCAATTATAATTATTTTTATTTCAATAAAAAAAATGAAACTAACGCGCAGAATTAGATTATCTAAGTTGTTGACGGAATACATATTAAATGTGAACTAATTAAGATCATTGAATAAAAAGAAATCTATGCCCTCGTTTCATCGAAGTGTTTATTACTTAAAAAATTCAGTACTGTTCCTTGGATTTGCATTGGATAATTATTTAATGAATATCCAGAGAACTGCACTGAGTTTTATTTTTTATTACAAGCAAATTATAATTTGCTTGTAATATTAATTTAACACATAGTGGTTTTATTTTCTTAGTATTATTGGAAACACAATAAAGAAGTAGTCTTACAATTATCACGTTGTAAAAGGTTAAGAAGTTTTCATTAGAGCATATATTTACATGGATATAAAACATTTATTAAAATCGGAAATTAGAAAAAAAAATATGGAGCTTATAGACAATATAATAGTATTTTTTTTAAATTCATGTATTTAACTCAAAATTACGACGAACACGGATAAATATTTTTTAAAAGTAATTATTTAAAATAAATAGCTCCTCAACTTTTGCAAATTTTAAGAAAATGGTTAAAAAACACTGAGCGAGTTTGTAAAATAAAATTAGATTGCAAAAATATATGCCTATATTTTTATATATTCCTTTGTCCCTTTTAGAGTTGCATAAACTAGTTAATGAAGTGATTTAAGAACACATTTTGGGATAATTTAAAAAAATCAGAGCATTAGTTTATTAATTCAATGCTTTAACTATGCAATAAAAACTTCATACCTTTTTTTTAAACTACTGATTTTGATTTTTCTCGCAACTTACTGATAAACATAAAATACATTCGGACTCCAATTTAACGAATTCATCGTGACTGAACATTTTGCTCGTTAAATCGGGATTATTCGTTGTATTGGAGTCCAATCAAAATTCAAATATTTTACACTTAAATTTTTAAAATTTTATAATAAGCAATTGCACAAAACATATATCCACAGTTAGAAATTACTCAGTTTTCATTTAACAGATAAAAATACCATATTAGTTAATAATTGCTCACCAGTTAATTGGAATTTTTAAAATACTGTCTAATACATGTTTGACAATTTTTTTGTGATTCCTGACTGAAGTTATTTTCCGACTTTATGCAGATAAGAAAATACTGTGTCATTTGCATCGTGTTGCTTGAGATAATTTTTTTAGTTTCGAAACAAAATGTAAAGCATGAGAAAATGTAACAGTTATGATTAGAATTTCATTATGAATTTCTGCATTAGAATCGTTACTCATTGGCTGTCACAAATCAACAATTTCCCCGAAATTCAGTTGCACCGAATGGCAGTCCGTCTTTAGATGGGGCCTATTCGTTAAAATACTTAAATATTCCTTGCGTTGTGGAATGGGATGAGATAAGGAGTGTCCTGGCTCATTAAAAACTCACGCGAGAGGGTACACCCATGACTCATTTGCATCTGTAATGTTACGGACTCTTTCCCGCCGAAATTTGCTATTTTGAAGAAAAATTATTTTTCTGTTCAGGTCAAAAAGGATATCATTTTTAAAAAAATCCAATTTTTTCTCTTATGCAAGGTAAAAAAGTTTTTTTTCACTGTTGCAATAATTCGTTTATTTGGGGTTTATATTCGTTAAATACGGGTTTTTAACTCCACTTTAATCGGGGAAAGAGAAAAATTTGTTAAATAGAAGTTCGTTAAATCGGGTTCCGACTGTAATTAAAATTTTATAGCTAAGAAATGCAGGCATATTCATCACTGAGATGATTTTAATCTACTTTTAACACACAAGGAAATTTATCGTTTAAAATATAATAGGTTAGGTATACTTTTGTCAGACTGCAATTAAATTAATAAGGTAAGCTCTTAACTTCATGCTTTTCCAACACCATAACCAAGAAACAAAAAATGAATAGTCTCAGACAGAAAATCACTTTCTTTCAACAGAACTGTAAGAAAGTATACTTATTCATTCGGTCAATCTTATGATATACCAAAATCTTTCGGAGAATGGTGATAAATCCTTTCTATTACAAAGAAGAGCAGCATGGTAGCTGGAGTTCACAGGAAGACATACACACTTAACTCGAAGAAAGGGACTTATATTGCGGAGATATATCGAGCAGGATATAGTGATTCGTTTTGGTGAGCTTTCGGTAATATAAGGTTAAAAATAAAGTTTTTGTCCAGGATGCTTCACTTGTTTTTGCTTTTTTTGCAGTATTTTTGTAAATGTCCTTAGTGATTAGGTGTAAATTAATGGGTAGGAATTGATTGCCATAGATTATTTCTTGAAACCTTTCTATTTACATGACTTTCTGAAGAAAACCCATAGCGCATAGCTATAAATGTGTTTTTTAAATGTGCTTAAAAGGAAATCTTCAATAATTTGTATGGCAGGTATTCATTTCAGCACAGCAAATATCTTTTTTTTTACTCTTGTTTGATTTCAAACTATGAGAAAATGAATTTCAAGAATTTTTCTTTAAAGAAGTGAAAACATTACAAATTAAATTCTGGAAATGGTCAAAGTTATCCTGTACTGTTAAGGGTTTCAGAAAATTCTACAAAACAAAGATCGCTCATGGACTCATTTGAGATGGAAAATTTATATACTCTGCAAAGTAGACATTTTTTTTTCTAAATTTTTATAAAATTCCTTAACTATACCTACATTTCTGAAAAGAAACAATCGTATTAGTTTTTATGTGATTCAATATAAATCTCTATCTTTGGAACATATTTACAAAAAGCGGAAAAAATTACGAAACATATTAACTTTAATACATACATGTCTACATTCATACCTTTAACGTAATAACAACTACAATATAAAGCATTAATAGTTTTGTTTAGCTATACAGTAAATAATACTTTGAATATCCGCTTATAGCTCATGTTAAATCATTTCAGTTCTATTTAATTCAGATTATTTTATTTATTACTAAGATAATCATTAACTAACTGATAAATATTCTTAAGTAATGTATTGCGTTATTTAGTTGATTTTTTTATTGTTTCAAAACGTTTTGAGTTACATATCATGCACAAAAATGCTTTTACGATGAATCTTACTTTTATATGGCCATTTCTTGGTCCGGCTCTTTGTTCTGTAATTAAAGAAGATTTTATTAATATATATAACCATCCATCATATTTCCTAAGTAAACATTATAAAAAGGAGAAACTATAAAGTTCAGTGGGGGTGTTACGTTTCATGTCAAGCAACTCAACACAAAGGAAAAGTAGCTTTCTTGCAATTCTTACGAGAGCACCTAAACAACTTAATTTTTAACATTAATTATATTTTTAGTACAGTGTTTTGTATCATACACAATTGAAGAAAAAAGTGATGATCATATTAAACTAAATCAAATATTAATTAAGGAGCTCAATCTAAAAAAAGAATATTTCTTCCAGTTTTAAAAAGCGAAGGATTTTGTATACATTGTAAAATGTATTTGAAAGATTTATAAAGGATTTCTCTTTTACTCAGAACCCGTAGATTCGCATACCCCTTAGTAAACTTATTTTGTTTAAGCTGGTGCTTCACAATCCTTCAACATTTGCGACATAATATTCAATCATAATTTTCATTGCCCTCGTCCTCCTCCTCCGTACAAATAATAATTCAATGAATTCGATAATACTATACTTTGACGGTGAAGCTACAGTATGACTTTAAACTCTTAAGTACCATCGGTGCATGCATACCTCTCGCTTAACTGGTGTGTTAAAGGCCCCTGACGTATATATACGTCTAGCTTAACTGGTGTGTTAAATGCCCGGACGTATATATACGTCTTTCCGAAGTACTACCTTTTATGTACACTTCTATCCATAAAATTATTCCGAAGGCTTTGGAATGCAATAAAAGGACCCTGGCAGTGTTTGCGAAGGATTTACTTATATCATAGAACATATCCTTACTTATCCCCTCCCCCCAATACATGCCATACGCGCGCCTACGTGGAAAAGGGAGGCATTGGGGAGTGAATCGCGTAACTTTCAAACGGCAGTGACTGGATTATTTATAAACCATACTAATTATTAAGATAAGTGTTAATTTTTGTATATAATTTTATATATGGCAAGACCATGGGGGCACTGGTAAATATTAAGCTTGTTCTTTGCTTAATATTGTTAAATTAATTGTAAAATACATTGTACAGTATTCATAAGTATATTATATTAGTGTAAATGTTAATTTTATTTTTTATTATTCCAGAATGTATTTTGCTTCTTTACTTTCAGTTAATCCATAATTTTTTTAAAATAATCTTTTGTTTTCGACTTTTCGATATGCTCGCATCCCCTCGTAGAGGGGTGCGCCTCACAGTTCGAGAAACGTTGCCTTAAGCCTTTCTTCTTTTCACTCGTGAAAGTCACATTTGCCCAACCTTACCTATTAAAATCGTTTCTGAAATTATGTGGACCGATCTTTAAAAGTGTAACATTATCTGATGTACAAAGAGAACTGCTTTACTATTTCGTAAACTTCTAAGACAACTTAAAAGTTTTGTAACGATTCGTACTCGAAAGAACAATATAAGATCTCCCACAGACAAGCTAGTTACAACATTCCACTTCAATCGGCAACACCCACTTGGGTGTCATCCTTTTCATTTGGATTGGTCCACTTGAAACTAATTGGGGTAATTACGGTTGTTCCTAATCATTGGGTAAATACGGAGGGAAGCGTCTCTAACCATCTGAAGCTTATGTTCACTGCATGTGCATTAGATTTCAAGGGAACTGATAGGTTGTTGAATGTTGTAATGACTTGTTTATTCTGAGAACTGTAGATTGTCTCTCTGAATTGGAAATTCAACGGATATGCATTATTAAGTATTAGTTGCAATGTGACGCTCTTATGCAACTTATTTATTTAGAGCCAGAATTTTGGGTACTTTATTATAAATAATCATCGATGCGATTAGTCGAAATCATTTCAGTTTTTAACTTTGAGTTGCGGTGCTGAAAACTGACACAAAGAGGAAACTTTTACAACTATTTTGATACTAATGATTTATTTCGAATTCCCGCAAACATAAATGGTGTTAAATTTTAATGTAATTCTATTTCAATTAAATAGATTATATATTATTGAATGCGATATGTTTCATATTGTACTTAAACAGGCTAAATGAAATTTAAAATATATTTTGTAGTGATGGGAAAGATTTTTATAAATTACGATTTTTAATTTTTATTGTTCGTGTCTGCAAATATACATGAATCTTAAAAAATTTCTGGAACATTTTTATTCAATATAGTAGCATTTTTCTCATGGAAAATTATTTTCACACTACATACTAATGTCGTATTATAGAGTGTTCATAGTAAGATATTTTTGCATTTTGTTCACACGTGTCTTAGTAACTAAAATAGAATATATATAAAAAAAGATAAAAAAATTGCTCAGAACTGATTCAAAGCACATTAGAATATTTTCAAAAATTGGTGATATGCAAACGTTGATGAAAAAGTCTACATAAATGGCGCCTTTGTAGAGCTAGTACGCGCATAACAGTTTACTATAAAATCATCTTTAATTGAATGGGAGTTTAAAATAAGCCGGAGGAAAGATATACTGGACACATTTCAAACATTGATCAAAATTCGAAATTGAATGTACACAGTGTTAACTTCGACAATAGATAAGTGCATTGCAAAATCAATTTTTTAAAAAAACAATCGTACAATTAGCGATCGTAAACGAATACTCACGTTAAGATAAGATAGACTACTAAAGCGTATCTCGAGGAAAAAGTCACTCCCAAGGCCTTGCATTCATATGCAGGAAATGGCAAGAACAAGAAACACAAGCTACAACACCTACCATAGCAAGACGAATCATGTGTGTGTGTGTGTGAGCAGGATTTTCAATTACGTCTAAACCAGAACCTCTACCTATTTGCAAGCAAAGCCAGTGATGCCAAAAGATGCAATGGTGGCAAGTTAAATTGCGATGGGGTATTCAGGACTGAAATACAAATTTTTAGCTTTGAATCATTGTCATGTGTCCACGAACATGGAGATATCCATGTTTGGTCCGGCAAGCAAGAAACTTTCACTGCATAATTTCTTTTAAATTTTTCAGAGAAGTGTATAACCTCTGTACTTAGTAGTGATTTGATTTGGGGGTGCAGAAGTGTTGAAGTCTTAAGAAACTTATGCATTTTTGAGAGGGTTAATTTCTGTGTAGATGGAGGTACTAAAGTATTTTATGATTCCAACATCAGAGCCATCCACTTGAAGATAACTTTATCTTTCAACAAAACTCTGCATCTTAAAACGTCAAAAATTATCAGTTATTGACTTAAAATGAATAAAATCTAACAAATTTCTTTCTGGGCCCTTTTATCCTATTTTAAACTTCTTGTGCAATATGTAAACCTTAATACAGAAAAAGGGATTTAGCTTTGAAGAGCAATAATTACCTCTTGAAAATCGTTGGATCTATTTAGACACCTATCAGCAGTGATGCTTGGGAAAAAAAGTTAATGCATAATATGCAAGAAGTGCTATTATTAAAGCCACCACTGAAAAGTGACGATAAAGTAAACTATATTGTTTTTTTTTGTTTATTTTGTGCGCGGTATTCTAATTTTTTGAACCACTGTGCCAATTATTCTATTTTTTGTATTTTTAGAATAAAAAATAAAGAACTTTGTCATATAATACTAATTTTTTATGATGTTCTTTGAAAATTATTTGGAATGTGATATTGCACATTAAAATTGAATTTCAATTTTCAAAGACTATGCAACTCATTTTTTATTATTCCATTTTTCTGAATTAGAGTTGTTTTCTCCATTTGTTATCTGTTTACTTAAATTATCTTATTAAATTTTTAAATGTATAAAAATGCAAATATATTCAGTCTATAAATTATCTATTTTCTATACGATTTTTAAAAATAGTTTTATTCCTACATTTATAGCATGTCTTCGATTAAGAGCTCAAATCCTTCCCTCCTGGCGTACAGTCAGAGTAAAATAAATACACAATATACAATCTTCATTCTCCTCAGAAAGAACATGTCCTTGGATGAAAAACTTTTTTCCTTCATTCCATTCATCAAATTTCCAGCGCTCTCAATTGATTTCCGAAACACTTAACGTCGAAGAATTGAATTGTAAGAATTCCTTTCACGAAAAGACGAAGATATCTTTATTTTCTATCGGTAATGCAGAGCATATGTACTCGGTAACATTCTTTGGCACATGCTCTGATTAATAAGTAAAAATAATCACAATTTACAATCTAAAGGAAGTAAACTTACTTCAATGTATATAAATCAAAACGCGGGAAACTTATGATGTTACAATTAAGCAAATAGAACATAAATTCTGTGGCATTAATTGCACTTTAGAGGCTCAACTTTTAAGTACATACGACACATAATTACATATTTAAATTAAATTAATTTACAAAATAATTTAAAAATGCTCTAGTTATTTTTCACATTTTAAGATACATTTAATTTATTCCAAATCTAACACAAATACAAAATTTAATGGTTTAATTAAAAATAACCTTATTGTCTGGTTGAGTAGTTTTATATGTGTGTGTATATAAAAATACCTAAACACATCAAGGAAACTGAAAAATTTTGTTTGATTTTGAAATGCAGAGATCACACATTTTAGCTTACAATATTTATGGTGTACTAACTTCACATTTTTTTAAAAAAAAAATTCTTTCCCGTTAAAGTTTGGAATAACTTTCTTTTAAAACGTAATACACACTCATTAGGGTAAAAATTTTCGCACCAAGAAATAATTGTGGGATTGTAACAAAATTTGACATGCAGGTCCATATCAGGCAGATTTGCAAATGATTAGATATGCAACATGATTGCGCATCGCGTAATGCTACTAGAGGGCGTTGAACTTCGTTCTCCTTAGAGTAGAAAGCAGTTAAGCAGAGCTTGTTTTAGTGTATTCTTATTTCCATTGATCCTCCTTTCTTAATTTTTCTTTCATTTCTACCAATACTCGCTTCCAACATCCAATGAGAAGCCTCGGTACTCCAGTCATGCTCCTGCCACCCCATTGGTCCTTGCACCTGAAACCCCACCCAAGCCAAATCTAGATCCAGATAGAGGCTGGAGGGATTAATTAGTCTTCTCTCGTTCTCATCTGTTTTAGTGTATTAAAAAAAAATTGAGGAAACGCTATGAAAGGCATGTCATTACGCCGCCATCGAAGACAATATGAGCAGATGTCAGAGTTTGAGAGTGGAAGAATTATTGGGATGATGGAAGTTGGGTGGTCAGCTCGGCGAGTAGCTCGTCAAGTAGGCCATTCTGATTAAACTGTGAGAAGGTGTTAGGACTTGTTCACAAAAAAGACGTCATTTACACGGCGACCAGGTTCAGGACGCCCCCTCGACAGACTAATCTTCGAGAAGACCGTCATATCATACGTGAAAGTAAGACCATGGCGCAAGTGTGTCTGATTTTTTTTTGCAGCAAAAAAGCATTTGAAATAGTATTGGAATTTTGAAAATATCAGAGAAGTGCAACAACAATGGAGGAAACAATACGGTTTAACGCTTCTCTATAAGTTTGAAACTAATTGAACAATAAAGGATATACATAAGGGACGATCAGGCCTACCAGGCACATCAACAAACGAAGCGTTGTCTGTTGCAGAGTTATTATGATTATTCCCACGGTCACCACAACAATCGACATCGCAATGCGCACGTGAAACAGGCGTGGGTAAGGGTAGCGTTTGTCATTTTGGAAAGAGCAAAATCAAAATTTTTTTGTTACACTCTCTGAACGTGGACGACTCGGATAGAATAACTCAGTAATGTAAATGGTAACTCACGCAGGTTGAAAATGATGCAAATTTTGTTTCCCAAATGATGTGATTTGTTTTGCTAGTGGAATTGCTTCTAGAACAGAAAGGACCGTGGTGTACAGCAAGGAACCACACACACTACAGAAACTGCACTACGAAACTGAAACGGCTAGTCACGTAATTCCAGTAGCTATTCTAAGAAATGTCTCCAACAATGTACGGCATCGTGCTCAAAAATACTTGGAGGCGGGTGGAGTACAGTTTAAAAAATTATTATAAATTTGTCATTTTTATTCACTGGCATGCTTATGATATTATATATGCTTTTTTCACCAAAGTATATTACATTGTTTTGATTACCCCTGTTTATTTTTTACTTAATTATGCCAATTTTAAAGCCTTTTTCCAGCATTTGTCCTGAACGTCTGAAAACTTTTTTTCAGAAAGAAAACAATTAAGTATATAGAAGATCAAACATTTATGCTGATTGGTTAGAAGTGGTATTCGATTCTATGGCATAAAACATATATTTGGTTTGGCTAAGTTAAATATGTACTCATAATATTAGAAATAAACACTGTTTTAAAATTTTCGTGAAAGATAACTTTAAAAAAGGAATGAATCAAGGAGGAGCTAAACGGGATAACATACACTATTAGATTGCATGTGTGTGAAATATTTAAAACATAATTTTAATTGTCATTTTAAGGAGTAACAGTATTCTTTTACTTTTTAAATTAATGCATTTTAAGAGTGTTCTATTCGTATTTAAAAGGAAGAAAAAAAAACTATATATATGTATATCTATCTATCTATATAATAGATATATATATAAAGAAGACTAATAAATCCTAAAACATTTTAAAAACAAACCGAAGCCATTAAACCAAGGCAAAGGCCAAAACCCACGTGGGTGAATATAACATCAATAGAATAGAATTGGAATATTAAATCACTATAGGAATCCGAGGGAAACAGAAAAATGTAAATATGTAGCAATAAAATAGTAACAAAAAACACAGATGTAATAATTAAAAGACAAAATAAAAAATTAAAAAAATAAAATAAATTAAAATAACTAAATATTGTAACAGAAAACTTATTACAATATTGGTTATTAGCATAAAGCTTGTAGAAATCCGGGTGAAATGGACAAATATAAATATGTAGCAATAAAATAGTAAGAAAAAACACAGATGTAATAATTAAAGACAAAGTAAAAAAATAAAAAAAATAAAATAAAATAATCATATATTGCAATAAAACTTATTACAATACTGGTTATAAGCATAAAGCTTGTAAATACAATGTCAAAATCATATTTTATATAAGTCATATACACTAAGTAGTAATTTTTATACATAAATAGGTGCAAATGCAGCCTTATTAATGCAAAAAAGATTATATATATATATATATATATATATATATATATATATATATATATATATATATATATATATATATATATATATATATTATTCAGAATAAAATTTCATAGCTAATATTTTATTCATTTTCTTCAAGTTAAATGTCCCAAACAGATTAAATGATAAAAAAAAGTCTTAATTTAAAGATCAAATTATAAATGCGTACTGTCATCATATAGACTTTTAAATATATTACTCTAAAGTTTGGTAATATCACTAGATAGGTTTTAAATTTCTGTACAAAATCGTTCATTTTAAATATAATAGTTTTATCTCGGCAAAACTGCGTAGTTTTTTATTATAAATTCTTATAAATACTATAAGAATTCTAATGTGTTAACTCCGTCTATATTTAAATTCAAAACTGACAATACTCAATGCATATTGTTTAAGTTAGTTATTGGATTGGAAAACTTGAATTAAATGCGCTGCAAAATTTATTTGTAGACCTTGACTTTCTTAATATGTCTTGAAGACGTGATCCATAAATCATCGTTTATTCTTTAGCCCACTCCTGAAGCTAGCCCCCCTCCTATAGGAAATAGGTGATGCCTTCAGGCGTTCTTTTAATGTCTGTCATCAAAGAACTTTTGATGATATATCTCTTGGGGTTCCTGGAGCAATGTTCATCAATTATTTTAGCCCCCAGCTTTCCTTTAGGTCGGCATACTCCGTGGTCCCAAGGGTCAGTTTTTTAGCGAGTCTCTTGCCTTTGATCGGTTTGTAAGTTACAACGCTGGAAGTTGGTTTTCTTGTTTAGAAGTGATTACTATTGGTGATGGCCAGCTTTGCCCCACGGGTGTGGTAGCACAAACTTCTATCGATAATGTGTTGTACAGGACAAGTAAGCAGGGCAGTTGGATTTTTCTGAAGAGTGAGAAACAATGAAAAAGTGTACTGTAGTTTTTTGTTCTGTTTCTTTCGATCCAAGATATAACCAAAAAGTCCATTCCAGCATGTATCTTTAGTCCGTATAGCTTTCCGATAAAAATACTAGTACATTCAAAGATGAATTCAGCATTATTATTTTGTTTGAATGTAAATCAATAAGGAACAGTTTAGTTTTAAGATATTATTTTCCAGGTTGCTGACATCATTGGAATTTGATTATAAAAAAAAAACAAATGCTTTTTGAACAACACATACAGTTTTTCATTGTTTCGTACCTAGAATTTTATATTGAAATAATTACTACATTAATTTCTTAATATTTTCGTATTGAACAGAAAACGTGTTCTATTCTGTCATATTAAATATTTTATATTTATAGAACATATTATGAGAAGTTTTAGGACATTTTTACAATATTGTTAAAAAAAAGTATTACTTTTTTCAAAAAAACTATTTCATAGATAAGAACTAAAAAATACAGCTTTGATCAATGGAACGAAATTAATAATAAATAAAAAAAATGAGTAAATAAAAATTTAAAAAAAAAACCTTTAAAATCGTTTATAATTTTACAGTGTAAATGTGTAAATTTAAGTAAGTGTTTAGTAGTCGTAGGTTTTTTCAGAAATAATTATATGTTGTGAAAAAAAGCCATTTTTAAGCATATTTTAAGAAGTAAGCAATCTTTACTTCTGAGCAGTTCAGAATTTATAAAAATTTAAGACTAAAATGCAAAATAAAGTTTGTTCTATTTTAGAAAACTTAATATAAAGCTGATTTCAGCTTAACAAAGGATACTTAGTCAGAAATACCTCCACTTCTACTTGACAGCGTCGACTTTCCAGATTATCAATTAATTTGTTGGAGAATGGATTGAGGAGCAACGCCCATATGAAGAGCAACTCTTGTTTCGGCTCATTTAACGACTTTATAAGATGAATTTGAGGTAATGGCCACTATACACAGAGGCATAGACATAAACTGGGATGACAAGAACAACCTGTTCTATTGTCGTCTAAAAGAACGTCCTATTCAGTGTTTCGCCAGAAACCTGTTGTTTTCAAAACTGTTTATTTTTGCTGCTAAAAGCAGAATACACTTGATAAACACCCGTTTTTATGTTTTTTATTACCTTAGAAGTTTTTTTCTCAATCTGTTTCTTTGTACCTGTTAAGCCGTTCCAATTTTTCTCTTTTTTTAAAATTTTTGTTTATTTCTAATTTTTAAATTATGGTATTTTTTTCCACTTATGTTCCCTTAAACATGTACTGATTTTATATTTTTAAAGTTATTCTTTAAAAGAATTGTTTTTCACGCGTTAAAATTATTTTTTAAATCACTTAACTCTCAAGAATTCGAGAATACTCGTGTATCTTTAATGCGCTTCTGTACTTACAGTAATAAATATCTGCATTCATAAACTTATAGTAAATAATATTCATAACTAATATACATATATATAATAGTAATCAATATGCACAGTTAATTTTAAAAATCAGTATAAAGTTAGACATTTTGCACAATCTTTTGCAATATAATTGATAAGTTAGGGGATTAGAAAGGGGAAACCAATTCTTATTCTAGGTTATCTAAGGGCACTTAGCAAAATCAATAATATTTCAAAGATTATATGTGGCAGTAAACGCTAATTTTTGTATTAAAGTAAACAATTATTTTTTAAAAAAATGTATGATTATTCCAACGTTGGTCATTAATTTCCCATTGCAAAATTCCAAAACATGATTAAATGCATGTATAATTTTTTTACAACTGCTGTTTTTTTATAATTTCAATGTAGAAATTTTGAAACACATTGCTAACTTTAGCCTCAATGTTAAGTAGATTTCTAATCAAAATGGGGTTTGCTAAAATGGGTTTAAATTTACTATGAAGTATAAAAATTCTCACCAAATTCGATTTCTATTAAGCATAAAAAAAATTATTGGAGATATCAATTTGCAAAATGGAACATAATATTAGATTTAAACTAGAGTAGTTTTCAGGTGAACTAAATAATGTTTTTTTTTTTAAAAAAAGTGAACAAGGACAAGGATAATCATAAGAAACAGTTCATTAAAAAACAACAACAGAAAATCCTATCCCCTCTAGTCACTGTTTAATACTTATGAGATTCAGAGATTAAACAAGTCATTTAATTCAGTCAAAATCTTAATTATCCAGGTTCTTGTTAAAAATACTAGCTCAGAGAATTCGTGTTTTATCATCAAATAAGATGAATTACTCACCTAAAGCACCGGTATATATTTTAACACAGTACTTCTAAAAATTTCAACATTTGTGACTCGATTATCTGTCATAATTTTCCTCGCACCCCCCCGCACCCCATGGATGCAATAATTACGTACTTTGACACTAAAGCTACAATACGACTTTAATTATAAACAGTACAATTATCAAGTTAAGTCAGTGCTTCTCAAACTTTCAATATTTGCGACCCAAAATCAAACATAATTTTGATCTCGCTCCCTTCTCCATACAAATAACAATGCATTGAATTCAATATCACTATATTACGACGCTAAAGCTGCAATCCAACTTTAACATCTTAAGTGTCACTGGCGTATATATACGCCTCGCTCAACTGGTTCATCAAATGTCCCGGACGTAAATATACGTCTTTACAATGTAAGATATTTTCTGTGCACTGATATCCATAAAATTATTCCGAAGGCTTTGGAATGCAATAAAATGACCTTGACAGTGTTTGTGAAAGATTTACATATATCAGATGATTTCCTTATTTATTCCTTTTCTCCCCCAATGCATTAATGCTGCTCTCCTACGTTATAAACGGAATCATTGGGGAGTGAATTACTTAACTTTTAAACGGCAGCTAAAGGTTTAATTCAGTGTTTCTCAAACTGGGGGGTACCCCCAGGGGGGGCGATAACCCAATGAGGGGGGCGCGAACATATCGAAATCAAAAGGTTAAAAAAAACTTTTTTTCTGGAATTAAGCATAACAAAATACTTTCTGACATAATAAAAAATACGAATTTACACTGATATGATTTGTATATATCATCTGGCAAAATTATAACATCAAAAATGAAAGATTCTACTTCAAACGCTCATTAACTGTCTTTGATCCTATAACCAAATTAAAAAAAACTATTTTGTTTGCTTTGCTGTAATCCCACGATGAGAGAATTTTTATTATGTTTCCTTTAACCTAAAATATTACTTTAGCTGACCTTCGAACTTACTGGTATGGTTATCTCCGTTCCTTTTTTAGGGAAGTTGTAAATATATTTCTGTTTCGCCTTTTTCCATGTGAAAGAGTTTTATGATGTATGTCTAAACATATTGAGCACTTTGAAGAATTGTTTGGTCAAGAGTTATTTTTATGAGTATTCTGAAACATATAATGCATAATGAAAAACGTTGAACACAATTCTTTTTTAGAACTAATATCCGTATTTTTTTATTGAATACATTGAATTGAATGTTAGCGAAAAGTGTCTGTGATTTGTGTCCTTTATTAAACTCACGCACATTTGAGCCAATTTAGTTCAGTTTTATTGGATTTCTTCTCAAATTATCAAAGACAAATTGAAAAATCCTTGAAATAGGTAAGTATATTTTCTCTTAGTTAAATTATTCACTGAAATTCTGATTTCTATTGTGTATAGTTAAAATAAATATTAAAAAAAAGGATTGGGTTTAATCACTCCGCGGGAACATTAACGTTAGTATCAAGTGCACACTTGGTCACGGGTTAAAACATTTCGAAGTTTTCTCGCTTTAAATATTAAAAATAACACAATTATTCTATATTGAAATTTTACATTCTTTTTCATTATTTAACATTAATTATAAATGCTGATTCTGTGAAGTTTAAAATTACAGTTCGTTCAAAACTATTTATAATATGAACATTCATTTAAAAAAATCCTTAAACATTTTTGTATACATTGTCATGCACTTGGTTTTACTCTCTTTACAATTAAGCTCTTATATCCAGAATAATGTATTTTTTAAACAAAAATAAACTAGTTTGAAGAGTGGGTACTTCAGCCAGTATAAGGACAAGTTTTATTATTATTAGTGACTTCCATGAGCTGTCTTGCAAAACAAAGTTTTTCAAATGAAGGCTTAGTATTATAGAAATTGACACTCTGAGTTATTTTTCTATATTTAGCTGAGATCTATATTTTGCCTTCAAAGCAGCCACAGCAGAAAATCCGGTTTCACAAAGGTAGGATGTTGAAAATGGTAATAGTATACGAAATGCTTTTGCTTTCACTGCAGAAAATTCTTCATCCACCTCTGCCCAAAATTCAAAGAGCTATTTATTTCAAAATTGCCTTTTAATTATGCCACTGGATGTGAATTGTATGAAGTTTTTATCTTCGGCAGTTGAGAGCCCTTCTGAAGCATAGTGAAATGAATCCCTAACCTACTCGTAACATGCTATCAAGTTGTCCTCAGCAAGAAAATACTTTTTAAAATTCCATTTTAACATGACTAAATGTCAAATTATTTGACTACACATGTGTACCTCATTAAACATTTCTTTAGAAAAAATGGCCCGTTAATATATAATGGTTCGCCATCCCCAAACAAGGTTAATCTCGTCTGCGAAAACAACAATGCTTCATAAACATATGTGGGTCCAAAATCACCTACAAGTCGTTGCACAGAATATCTTAAGATAAAAAAGTAAATATCAGATGTAATATAAATAGTATGATAATTACTTTTTTAAAGCAGACACTTGAAAACAAATTTCTTTTAAATGTTGCACTTTAACTGAATAAACTCCATTAGCTGGTTATCAGGCACATTGTTCCCATCATCACAAAATGGGCACGATATTTTAGCATGTTTTGCTAAGTCTGAGAAACGACTATCAAAAAACGACTTTGTGGAACTCGTACGTCGACATTTTGGAAAGTTATTTAACATAAGTAAATGATTGGCATTATTACTTCTAAGTAGGCACTCAAATAACAGCAATTTCTTGATAAAAGTTTTGATGAAATTACAAGCATTGATTATTAAAATATTTTGTTCTTGCAAGTCTTTATTTACCTCGTTAAGGTGTCTGTTATATATCTACTAAAAATATAGGACTGACAAACAACCAATCAGCGTGGTTGCACAATGTTGCTGACTCTTACAAGGACATTTGACATTCGTGTTTATCAAATATTGAACTGGAATTCACAGTCCCTATTCGATATTATAATAATGACACAAGCAAATTCTGGGTTTCAAAGTTTGGGGATATGCATTTACATGCACGTAAAATACTAGGAAATAAATAACTATTCACATTAGTATATAACAGATAACAGTTTCTATTCAAAATATTTACTTTTTTAGAACACTTTAAGAAATTTAATCAAACAAGTTTAAGTGAAATTACCATTTCACTGCACGTTAAATTGAATTAGTAATATGACGACGAAGTATTTAATTGAATTTATCCAATGTGATGCACTGTTCCTCTTTGGTTAACTGGAATGAGACTAATTATGATCCAATTTTAAAAATTCTATACGTAAGAAGAAATAAATGGAGATAATTATGAAGAATATTTTATTGTATTTATTGAAAGATTAAACTTCATTTTCCATAAGTCAATTATACTTTCATTCATGCAATGAATAATTCAGTAACTATATTCATTTTTTTGCCTGTTTTCATCATCAGTTCTATTATCAATATAAATTTCTGTCATTTAATATTCATATATTTCGCTTTTAAAGCTTCTTATATTTTTTTGGTAAGCTTTTAAATATATAATTTATTCCAGATAAATATTTGTAAAGGGAGTCTTGTTAAAAATTAATGTAAATTTATATGTATAGTTATATTTTAAATATATTTTTTATACTTTTATAAAAATAATCTTGCCTTTTAAATCCTAAATTGCTCAGAAATATACAGATAGAGGGAAATAGTCAATGAAAGATGGTATAACATAGTTTTAAGCTCGCAAGTATTCGAAACTTTATTAATATTCTGAGATTATTTTAAGTTTATCACAATTAATTTGATCTTTTTTTATTAGCTTTTATAACATTTATCATCCTTGTAGCCTGAAAATAAAAGTACTCTATAGAGAAAAAAACTCATATTACAACTCCTTTCTATAAATAAAAAATAACTATACAAACTCCCTTATAGAAATTTAAGAAAATACAATTTTAATACGATTTTCTTAACACGATTTTCTTAACACGAATTTTTTAATAAGCTGAAATAATTATAATACTTTTAATTTCGGAAAGCTAATTTTATTTTGAAATGTTTCAAAGACCATCTGCAAATTATTTAAAACAATTATTAAAATGAGAATTATTTGACCTTAAAATTTCATCAAACTTAAAAACATGAGTTTAAAATAATCTGTAAATAGTCCTATAACAATATGCATAGTGTCCAATATGCTAACGAAAAAGGAAAAATCAAATTATTTATTATTCAGGGAAGCAGTTTTAGGAAATCCAATAATAGTTGTTACTCACAAAATTTAATACCTTCATGCAATTGAAAAGCAATAATTCAATACTGGTTAACCGATTATGAGCAGTAATTTTTATTCTCCAGATGAATGACAGTTCCCCAATAAACTTTATTATCTCATCGGTTAACCAATAATATCTATTAAAACCTATTATTTAAATAAGTACCTTTCTCTTAAATAAAGGATTTCCTAAAAGAAGATTAATTTTTAAATAGAAACAAATGTATTTATCTGAGAAAAGCGGAAAGCAAATATTTTATTCTAGCAATACGTGGAACGTTATTTTAAGCGTATTGAATAGACTTCAAAGCACGATTTTGGTTCTTGTGTATCATGTATTATAAATCTTTTTATGCAGGTATAAGCTTTAAGCTTTGATATTCCCTTTAATTCTTTAATACAATTAGATGTTTATATATAAAAATAAATTTTTCTCTGAAGCTATGTTTATCATTTTCAAACATAACATGGAATTCGCAAAAGCATTTTATTTATTTTGAAGAATGCTACTACCAAAATAAAAGATAATGTGTAGAAAAGTTTGCAGAGATTTGGAAGAATCAATCCGCTTAGTAAAATTAAATCATATATCTAGTTTAACACCTAGACCTAGTGCATTTTTGTTCAATTATTTACAGATTTTGTCTGAAAATTAACACAAAACAAAAAAGTCTTTGCGTTTCATTTAAATGTTCAGCCTCTCAAGTACATCAAAGGGGAACACACACATCGTATAAATGTTGTCTCAATTAGGATAATTAGTGATTATGATTCTAAACAACCCTGTAGTATATCTCCTTCAAACATTATTGTAAGATTAGGTATGGGATTCTATTTTATTTTTAAAGTCACTTTGAAGGAAAATAATAATTAAATGAATATAAAAAAATGTATATATATATATGAATATAAGAAATGTATTTTGTTTTATTTATTATAAGTCCGCTATATTGTACATTTACGATGTTTGTTATTTTCTTAATGTACTGTATCCCCATTACACATATTGAATGTTTATATTTGTGAAGTCATTGCTTGCGTTCTTTCATTCGAGTTAAGGTTTCGACTTCTGATTACTAAATACCCACCATATAGACCACCACCTTTCATTCAGCTAATGTACCTTAAATTTGTCAAGTTCGAAGACCCATGTGGTCATAATGGGGAAATATGAAGAGAGGGATTCCGGTTTAAATATCCTCTTCGTCCTTCACCATGTTTCAAACTCACGCATTCCGCTACCAGTAGACTCCGTTTTGCGTCAAAGAGAGTGATATTAAACCCTAAAGTGTCACTGGTGTACATATCCGTCTCGCTCAACTGGTGCGTTATGGGCCTCGGACATATATATCTGTCCTTCCAAAATGCGACTCTTTTCTTTGTGCTGGTATTAGTCAAATTATTCCAAAGGGTTTGGAATGCAATAAAATGATCTTGTCAGTATTTGCAAAGTAGTTGCCTATTTCAAAGAAAAATTTGCCTATTTGTGCTATTTCTTCTCCTTTCCTCCCAATACACACATATGCACGACTACGTGAAAAATGGTGTGAACTGGGGAACAAATTGCATAACTTTTATTCAGCAATTGAGGGGTTGATAGTTAATCGATCCCCATTGACTTTATAAACAAATCAGAAACTGTTAACGAAATTCAATTTGTTAAATACAATAGGCTTTTTGAATTTACTCCTCAATGCTGCAAGTGGAATGAAATCAAATGTCTATATATATTTTCTAATAAAATTAAATGTATCAAAAAGAGAGGAATTTATTATGATTCTAAATCCTATATCGAATAAAACATTAAACTACCTCAAAGATCTTCTAGAGCAAAACATATAGTTTCAAGTGCTCATAAAGTGTATTGCTTGTTAAAAACATATTACTTGAATTATCTCCCGTAATTTGAAGTTTAAAAAAAAGTTTAAATAGAGACGTATCTTCTACAAGAGAGAAAAGGATATTTTTGTACATAACTCTTGTGTGTGCGCTTCAAAACACCTTATCAATATTTAAAAAGTGTCAAAACATCTTATTTTATGTTTAACTTATCTTAGAGCAGTCATTTTGCAATTGAATTCTAATCGTATTACATCAAACAGTTTTAATAGAGCATTAAAAATTGAACTCACTTGCTATAGTTAGCTTATAATGGCAATGCCATTGCAAAATTAATAGTTTAATTACTCAACTTACCTCTCAAGAATACAAAATTTTTCAAGAATTCCTACAAAAAATACCTCGTTATTAACTTTTAGTGCAAATTTCGACTAAATAAATAAAATATACTTCTAGATGCATCGAAATTGAAAAACAGTTTCTCCCCCCAAAAAAATACTACTTGTATTACTTGATATTAAGACACAGTTAAATTCAATTTGTAAATTTGTACAGCAGAAATATATAAAACTAACACAGAGCATAAAAACAAAACATTCCTTCATTAAAAACCATCTAAGCAACGTTATTACTGGATAAAAATGATCCAGAAACACTTATACTTAGTAATAAAAACAAAATCGTACTCAAAATGGTAGTTTTTACCCAGTACCTATCCAATGCCCTGTAACCAATTATATCCGAATTGGTTAGTTAATAATACCCACTCATACAAAAAGAAATGGCATTCTTTAAAAATAACTCTGCTTTAAGTACCATCAAGGAACCGGCGATGCATTGCAGTTTCCAACGCTGTAGTTAATTTGGTTGATTTACTTATGGTTAAAACGAACCTGAGCTCACCGAAAGACTAATCCATAGAGCTACAATGAACAGTTATTATGAGAATCCATGGAGCGATGATTTCGAACGTCACGTCTTTGCCCAGAATATTACAGTTGTTCAACGAGTCGCATTTAATGACGATGGTTAGGCGACAGTATCGAAACATGACTGTTCGCTTGCCCGGCTGTATATTGAAACTTAACAGGAGGGTCTTGTGTCAGTACGCTTCGCGAGGTATCTGCATATTTAACTCATAATGACATGTATTTCCTCGTGTGGCCCAAAAGGGAGTGTCTTGGAGCCAGATGGTGCAGTGACATTTCGATCGCATCTCTGAGTGATATCGGTAGTTTTGTTTGGTTTATTTGGGGGTCTGCGTTTCGGTGGACTAAATAGAGATATGAAAAGTTTGTAATCGATATGAGATGGCGTAAATTGCTATTTTGCAAATAATAGTTGAAGTTATTTTACTTGAAAATTGTGTTTCTGGTCTTGATAGAAAATTGAGTAGACGCAATTGATTATGATTGTGCAATCAGCCCGATCTATTAACCAATCTGAGTCAAGAAATTTGAAATTTCCTAAAAAATTTGTGACATGTTTATCTAAATTAAATAACTGTAATGTTATTAAATTTCAGTTTCGTTATTAAATTTAACTATATATTTTCTAAAAATGTTGCGCATTCAAATTAAAAGTAAAAAAAATGAAATAAAGTACAATGATATCGATTCGATAAAGAAATTTGTGATATTTTAAAATACATCATTATAGTTTTTAAGTTAAGTTTCTGACATAGAAGATAAATTATTGACTGATTAATAAATAATAAGATTGAGACTTAAGTTGTTGTAATATGCTCTTATCAGTATTGTTATAAGATGAAAACATCCATCACAGAAACATTTAATGCAAAAAAAAAATTGACACATGCTCTTTTTTCAGTGTATGATTCTTTTGTATTTTTATCAATAACAAATTCAAAATAATAGTGAATAATATTAAATAAAGTAATATTGAACACCCCCTCCCATATACATATATATATATACATATATATAATGATATTTGTAACAAAAATATCCAAATAGTTTTATCATTAATTATCTGTATAAAAATATATCTAAATCGTGTATTGAATAAATTGCTACTTTTCAATTAAGTGCTGTTGTTCATAAACGCTATATAAATATCCATTGTTTTAAGAAATTTCTTCATTTAAGTAACCACTCTTCTCAAATGATAGATGGCAATATGCTGGAGCTCTTAAAAAAACAACACATTCCGAAAAATATATTTTTTTTATCGTAAACATTGCAATATACACAATCGCAACATAGTTTTCATGTTTTGAATATGTATTTGGATTATTGAATTTGTGACAATAGCTTATTTATTGGTCTTTAATGAGTTCATGATCTATTCATTTTCGAATGCATCTTTATGTGAGCTATTATTTTTATTACTAATGGTTTTAGAACATCTATTTCTTACATTTAACATGATTAAGCTCAGTGTTTTAAACAGAAATTGTGAGGGTTGATTTTAAATCTATCTCTAGTCAGCAATGTTTTTAATATTGAAGCATCCATCTGATAATGTTTCCAAAACTACAGTGACATTTTTTGTAGTATTCGATTCATTTCAGCCCCTCAAGTACAATTTATTAAAAATTGTATTCAAATACATATAACCAGTTTCTTATATACATATAATAATGATTAATTATAATACACTTAATACTATTGAACTTTAGTGTGTTTCATTTTTTAAAAGAAATTAAAATCATAATTTGTGCTTTATGCCGGAATTTTACCCAAAAATTATATATGAAACTTTTTTTTCAGTTTCTATAGCATAGAAACAATAAAGATTGGATAATGTTTAATAGAAAAAGATGCATATTGACTTAAAAAAATGGGATAAAACATTAAATATGTAACGACTCTTCTCTTAGTCAGAGTAATAAAACTTATTATCTGCCATTATATGAATCCAATATACTCTTGTGTTACACATGATATTAAAAGCATTTTCATGTTCCATTTATTTATTGGGCACCAATATTGGCATGAAATTATAATCCCATTAATTCTTATTATTTATTTTGTGGAGACGTTATTTTATGTAATTATAATCCTTTAGATGACAGTAAGTATGAGATGAGATAAATCCATTAGCCAGTTCCTTTTAAGAATAGTACAATAGATCATATTATTAACTACCAACTGCAGTTGATGTCAGAAAAATGATTCATCACGGCATACAAAGCATTCTTAGCAAATCATCTGTCTTTGAAGAATTTGCTTAGACAGTATTTTTACCGGAAATTCGAGGAATCCTTCACGGAGACAGTGGTTAACTTATTTATTTGCAGCCTTGTAGTCTCCGTGACGGAAATCATAATTTTTCTCAGAAATGCTTGCGTCAAATAGCAGGCTGGTAAAATAATAAGTTTTCTGAAAAGTGCTAACATGGACAAACCAACAATAGAACTAACTTACAAGGGATGCGTATTATTGCAATAACTAGTTTCCTTCCATAAATTTAAAGCCAAAAGTAAAAAGCAACTTGTTTAATGTTTAATGCATATAGGTATCTCTTTTAAGCTTTTATGAGAGTTTTACGAAGTACTTTATCTTTTATACAAAATTAGTCTGATACAATTATATTTCTAAATCACATTGTGTTAATGACAGCTAAAAGATTTTTGAATCATATACAACAGTGTTTCTCAAACTGTGGGGCGCTAGGATATTAAAAAGTCGAAAACAAAAGATTATTTAAAAAATTATTAATTTGCTCAAAGTAAACAAACAAAATACATTCTGGCATGAGAAAAAATAAAATACACATTTATACTACTTATATATATAAATGTATCAGTACTTCACAATTTATTTTATAAGTATTTAAACAATATTAAGTTAAGAGCAAGTTTAATAATTACCAGTGACTCCATGGACTTGTCATATATGCAAAAAGTAGCACTTATCCTGATAATTTGTACGTTTTATAATTAACCCCTAAAGTTATACGGTTCACTTCCCAATGCCAATGTTTTTCATGTAGGCGCGCGTATGAGATGTATTGGAGGAGGGGGGTAAAAGAGGAATAAAGAAGCAAATCCTCTGAAATACGTAAATCCTTCGCAAACACTGTCAAGTTAATTTTATCGCATTGCAAAGCTTTCGGAATAATTATATGGATAGAAGTTCACAGAAAAGATCGTACTTCGGAAAAACGTATATATACGCCAGGACCAATTAATGCATTGGAATACCAAGACATTTATATACGTTGGTGGGACTTAATAAATTAAAGTCATATTGTAGCTTTATCATCAAAGCATAGTATTATTGAATTCAATATATTGTTATTGTATGAAGAAAGGGGGGGCGTGATAGAAATTATGACTGAAAATTGGGTCGCAAGAATCGAAAGTTTGAGAAGCACTGATATACAAGAACAGAATACAATACAGAAAATTAATAGAAACTCGTCTATAGTTGTCAACCGACCTCTATGCAGGCTATTTTATGGTGCTGCATAACTACAATATATATTGTTTTTACATAAGTTATTGAGATATTTAATTCTATAATCAATCTCCAGCATTATGATTTCATTGGTATTTAAAACACTGCTATATATATATATATATATATATATATATATATATATATAGCAGTGTTTCTGAAACTGTAATGGGTGCGCCTCCCTAGGAGGCGTGATAACCGTACAAGGAGGGCGTGAGCATAATGAAAAGTCGAAAACAAGATTATTTTTAAAAATTATTAATTTACTGAAAGTAAAAATGAACAAAATACATTCTGACATAGTAAAAAATAAAATACGCATTTACATTGACATGACACACTTATAATTATATCAGTACTACACAATGTATTTTATGCCGGTGGGTGGTGTGGTTGGTTTGTCGCTGGTCTTTTGCACCTAAAGTTGCGGGTTCGACCTCGGCTCAAGTCGATGGATTTTCATGATGCAGAAAATCGACAGTGGTCATGTCGTATGATTATACGGAATGTAAAAGATCCTTAGAGTGTCTGTTTGGCTTGGGTGCTCTAGACAAAATTAAATCCTAGTGCAGGTTTGCATCGTCAGAGCTCAAGTGCATCCGTCTATGGAGGGAACTGAGAGTCAAAATTACTTGCGATAATTAGTATCGCCTGAATGTGTGGTGCCGCGCTAAAAAGTGATACCAGCTCCTGGAGGAGAAGAACTAGGTCTTCAAATGTTAAATACCAATACGCAGCCCAATATATAGAAAAAAAGAATATATTTTATAATTAATTTAATTATACTAAGTTAAAAGCAAACTTAATAATTACCAATGACCCCATGAACTTGTCATGTATAAAATTATATCCAAAAATTAACTCTTTGTGCAGTTTATAATTAATTTTACAAATGCCGATTAAAATTACGTGATTTGCTCCCTAATGCCACTGTTTAATACATGGGCTAGCGTATGTGGTGTATTTGGGGGGGGGGTAGAAAAGGAATAAATAAGCAAATCCTCTTAAAAGGAATTCCTTTACAAAACACTGTCAAGATAATTTTAAGCCTTCGAAATAATTTTATGAATAGCTGTTCACATAAAAAATTATACTTCGTAAAGACGTATATGTATGCTTGGGGCTATAAACACACTGGCTGAGTGAGACGTTTATATATGCCGGTGGCACTTGAGAGGTTAAAATCGTACTGTAGGGATAATGTTATTAAATTCAATACTTTGTTATTGCATGGAGAAAGGGGGGCGCCTGAAAATTATGATTGGATATTGAGTCGCAACTGTTGAAAGTTTGAGAATTATTGACTTATAGCCTTCGCATCTTGATTTGAAAAGAGGAAGACTTGAATTCCTATAATAGACTGTTGTTGTTTTTTATAAGCTCTTACTCTCACGTGATCTTTCTCCCTTAGAGTCGATTTCTGCAAATCCCAGTGTGTATCTATTAAGTAAAAGAAGCATTTCTACCGAATTTCAAGTTAGTATATGTAACACTTTTAAAACGCCAATTCATTTCTCTATAATTTCCTTTGGGAGTCGATTCTTGATAAACCCGTTACTAACAGAACAGAACACAACAAAAGCAACATATCTGCCAACTTTCACCTCTGTAGGCTTGTAGTTCTGGAGACCTTGTGATGAGTGAGTGAATGGGTTTTTTTTTGCTATGTATATAAATTGGTAAATAGCATAATAATTTTAATTATTTAATTTAGTGTAAAATTTTTGGTCTTTTTTTATTATGTGTACATAAAAGTGCATGCAAAATTATCGCATATACATGTTATCAGGACTATACTGATTAAATGACATGAAAAAAGACACATAAAAGTTATTCTGTATGTTATTAATATATTAAAGTCTAAAAAGAATTCTTATTTGATTCATACTCGAAAGAAAGATAATTTGTGACAAAATTATATCTTGGGAAGGTTACTCGATATGACGTCATAAATGTATGAAGATCAGTCAAGGAATTCTTTCCTTGGAGGAAATTGACTTTTTGTTCGCATTTTTATTTTGTAATTTAATTTTAAGATCTTAACTATATCTGCATTTTTGCTCGTTTTTTCTTAAAAACTATTCATCAATTAAAAGGTATAATTTTTTTAAAAATTCTAAACGCATTCTTTCTAATACAATAAACAACAACTGATAAACACACACAATTCTTCGGTCTTTTTACGTCATTTCAAATTCTTTTAATAGACTGAAACTGAACTGACAACAAAATAAAATTTTATTTTTGCTACAGTAAAAATAATGCTATTTTTTATTTTATTATTTATTTTACTTTTAACCGAGAAACAGAAAATTTAAAATAAAATCCGGAAAAAGAATAATTTTTATACTTTTACGCTGTGGTATGCAAAATGTTACGATTAAATGAACCTAGTTTATTGCTCCGTTTCTCTCTGTTCTTTCTCACTTCTATTCAGCAAGTCTGAATTTTTAATATTTAAATACTTATCCATGAGCATTGCTTATAAGAAAGTTAAAATTTCATTACGAATAAAAATGAAAAGTTTTGATAATAGAATCAAAAAATTCAACAGTATATTAATGCATAAATAATGCTTCTTCAATTGAAAAATCATACACATTACAAACGTTTAGTTTTATATTGAATAAAGTGCTTCTTTTGATTATCAATCAAGGTACCAAAGTATTGATGGTCTTTGAATGCAAATATTGCTTTCATGAAAGCTTTGTTATTCCTTTCAAAGTTTGATATCTAAAATTGTGCCGAAAATATGGATGTTTTATTTATATGTAGAGTTATAATTTTTTTATGGTGTCCCATTTGTTTCCTAATTTTTTTCTCTCTTTATAGTTAAATTATATCTATTTAAGCAAATTTTGTAGAGATAAATTTGTATAGATAGCACTTCATAAATGAAGATAATTTATTACTTTTTACAACATCGATATTTATTTGTAAAAAAATCCGTAATCCAAATATATGTATATATCTTTTTATATTTGTAAAGGAAAAAAAAATATATCGTTATGTATTTTTATGAGTTTCTCTTTTGAGGTGGATAGCTGAATATACTTTTTAGTGATACCCGAGCTACTATCACTTTCTGCTAGAGTATGTATATAAACAATATAAAGTACATTTTTTTCAAATCAGAATCGTAGAATATGGGGCATACCATCTCAGCAGGACTTTAAATTTAAAATTCAAAGTAGAGTCTTTCATAAATGGTAATAACTTCACTTATATCAGTTGATGAAATATGAATAATGCGTTTTGAAATACAATTACCAATTGTAAATTGATGAAATTCTATAAATATTTGGTGACTGAAACTAACATTGATAATTTTAGTCTTTTTCTCTTCTCATAATACCAAACTCTAGTTATAAATTTCGCTGTAAAAGTTACCTAACAGCCGGTGTGGCTTACTACATATATGCAAGAGTTTCAATTACACATATTGCTAAAAAAATACAATACGCAAGGAATTTTTTAATAGGGGTGATATTGAATACTTAAAGTGGAAAGTGATATTTAAGATGTTCTATGATTGGAGGAAAACCACTTAAAAAGTTATAATTAAAAAGTGGAAGGGTTAACTGAATGTGCACTTTATGCGAATGGTTACTAGATGAAAATTAAATTTGGTTTGCTGGCTCACTTTTGTTTCCGTACCATTAATCATTTGAAAGAATCTCCAAATGCCTGCACTTGAAAACTTTCAAACCAAAAGATCTTAAATGGACCACTCTTTTAAAAAAGTTGACAATTCACTCTGTTCAATGAACGGTCCCATTTCTTTTAACCATGAACCAATTTCTCCCTCTTCTCAAAGTTAAAACTCTATTTCACCCTTCAATACCCACACCACACCACTAACCTGCCAACAAAAACCACCCCGATTTGATCGGGACGAAAATCTTCTACCGATCCTCTGGCCTGGGTACCTCCAGTCCCATTCATCCTCCCGTTCCACAGCAAAAGGGGGTGGTGTAGATCAATCTCAGCCTAGAGATCGCTGTCCTCATTTTCCTTCTTTTTCAATCGATTCCCCAGCACTAACCTGTTCCTTTTTCAACTGCGCCAAGCAAATCTCCCAAAGCAGAGACGTGACATCGAACGCAATTCCTGATAGGCCTTCCCATTCATCTGAATGCGGCCTTCTACTGTCTGTTTCCGTCGTTTAGGTGATACGGAAAATGGGAGGGTTGGGATGGAAAGTTCCTTGGCGAGAATTTTTACTTTATTCTTCATTCCGTCCCTCCCCACTTTCTCACAGGCACGATTGCATTTTCTTTAGGCGTATTGAATATGTTACCGTTGGGGATGAGTTCTCTACTGGAAGAAAGTTGAAAAAGAAAAGTTTTTTGATGTAATTTTGTACATTCGAAGTCTGGGACGTTTTTCTCCTACTAAAGTTTTCGTAGATCCTTAAAGCTTTTAACTAGTACAGATGGATGTGGTAGAAAGCTTGGAGACAAATTTCAGAATGAATATTCGTTACTATTTTGCCATTGGATTCTTTACGAATGATAAGATTCAATTCGGATTTTTCTTTCATGCTTGAAAAGTTTGCCGATATTTAAATAGCTTGGCACAAATAGAAATATTTACAAAAATAGTCTCGGTACTTGAGGGGTGTTTTAATTTCTAAAAATGCCTCTTCGATAGTGTTTGCATCTTTGTTTTTTAGATTATATCAGTGTTTCTTAAATTTTTAACATTGACGACCCAATATTCAATCATAATTTTCATCGCCCCTCCATGCAAACAACGATACATTGAATTCAATAATTTTATATTCTTAGGCTAAAGGTACAATACAATTTTGACCTCTTAAGTGCCACTGGCGTATATATACGTCTTGTCTAACAATTGCGTTAAATGGCCCGGACGTATATATACGTCTTTCTAAAGTACGATATTTCTGTGCACTGCTATCTTTAAAGTTATTCCAAAGGTTTTGGAATGCAATAAAAGGACCTTGACAGTGTTTGCGAAGGGTTTCTTATATCAGGAGATTTCTTTCTTTCTTTCTTTTTATCCACCCCCCTCTCTAAAACATCTCATACGTATACCTACGGGGAGAAAGGAGGCATTGGGGATCGAATCGTGTAACTTTTAATCGACAGTTAAGGAGGCATTATTTATAAACCATACAAATTGTCAAGATAAGTGTTAATTTTTGTATATAATTTTATTTATG
This sequence comes from Trichonephila clavipes, assembly GCA_019973935.1. Taxonomy (NCBI): domain Eukaryota; kingdom Metazoa; phylum Arthropoda; class Arachnida; order Araneae; family Nephilidae; genus Trichonephila; species Trichonephila clavipes. The sequence goes on along the minus strand of BMAU01019138.1, from coordinate 1,794,735 downwards.
ACAAACCCATGGAGTCACTTAAACATTCTTAACTTAGTATTGTCAAACTAATTATAAAATACATGTGTGTAGTACTGATACATTTATAAGTGTATTATATAAGTGTAAAAAAAATGCAAATTTCATTTTTCATTACGCCGGAATGTAATTTGTTCGTTTATTTCTAGTAAATTAATAATTTCTTTAAATAATTTTTTGTTTTTGACTTTTCATTAAGTTTGCGCTCCCCTCTTAGAGTTATCATACCCCTCTAGGCGAGCGCGCCCCACAGTTTGAGAAAAACTAGATTATATGTTTCAACGATAAAACATGGTTTATGTCAGAATTTCTTGAAGATTATATAAGAGTGATATTTTGACTGTGTATTTATTGTTTGTTGATACCAGTCATAATAGTATTAAATTCATAGTGTTTACCAATAGAGAACAAATTTTATATGCTGTTATACGTAAGAAGATTCCTGCATAAGCGATTCTGACGATAAGAAGAAATATCGGGTATAGAAGTTTTGTTGAAATAGCATTTTCATTTATTATTGTCCACATTCCGTTTAAGACAGCGTTTCTCAAATTGTGGGGTGTGCCTCCCTTGGGGAGCATAATAACCTTACAAGGGGGGCACGAGCATATCAAAAAGTCAAAAGAAAAAGATTTAAAAAATTGCAAATTTATTGAAAGGAAGCAAAACAAAATACATTCTGACATAATAAAAAAATTAAAACACACATTTACATTGATATAATATGCTTACAAATACATCTGTACTGCATAATGTATTTGATAATTACTTATAATTTATCAATACTAAGTTAAGGAAAAAATTAATAATTACTAGTGACTCCTATAGGCTTGTCATATACAAAATTATAAACAAAATTTAATACTTATCTTAATAATTTGTATGGTTTATAATTAAAATCAAATTGTAGCTTTAGCACATAGCTTTCGTTCGTTAATTTGGAAATCAATGCATTGTTATTGTAGGGAGGGGGCGCGATGAAAATTATGATTGAAAATTGGGTCGCAAGTATTGAAAGTTTGAGAAGCACTGGGAAGTAAGTTAAGAGGATATTGAATAAATAACTGTTGGTAGATAATTGCTGCTTTATGTATATAAAATGTTATATTAACCATGAGTCAAACAAGAAATTTTAGTGTAAACTCCATTCCTTAAGGTATCCGACTACGTTCGGAACCGTGATTTTGCGAAAGCGTATGAATAAATAATATGTATGATATTTGGTATTACATAGATTAGAAAATGTATTTAAAATTGTTTTAAGAATATTATTATAAAAAAAAATAATTTAAGTACAACATTTTGACAAAAAATGAACATAGAATGACCAATTTTCAAATATTCTCCATTTGTGAATAATGCTTCTATTATAATAATATTTTTCCAGTACATATCTCAAACCTCTCTACAGAGGCTCAACTGGAACTTTTGAAATATATAACTTAGAAGTGGGTTGTGAATTTTTCAAAAATCCTAGTTCAGACTCTCTGGAGAAGTCTTTACTTTATATAAGCGAAATATTTTTTTATTACTTTAGAAAACTTTTTTATAAAAGAAGAACATTTTCTAAAACGATTATTCTAAGTTAATTTTTTTGCCAAAATATTGTATTTAAATTATTTTTTTTGTCAAAATGTCCTTAAAACAATTTTATATATGTATTCTAAATATCATGAAAAATATCCATTTATGCGCTTTTTTTAAAATCACGGTTCCGAACGTAGTCAAATACCATAAGCCGCCCTATTCAATTACTATTCTATACTATAATATTCTATTACTGTTGGCCAATGAATTTCTGCTGAAGCAAAATATTTATTTTAGCCTTTATTTTGTATACAAGAAATGTAACATTAGTCACAGAACAATCGAGAAATCTTTTAGCTATTTCGTTACATTTATAAAAGAAAATTCATAGGATTCATATCGTGTAGTTGTTTGCTGTGTTGTATTCAGTTATCAAGACTGTTTATGGTACCGCACAATCAAATGTATCGATGGTCTGTTTCCAATTTTTGTCATAAAATTATAAATTGAAACAATTTTGAATATGTATGTAATAATAGTACCGTCGTGAATGGCGTTATGTTTTCAAATGAAATCTAAAGGGAAAAAACTTTAAAAAAGAAGAAAATAACTCCGGTTTATTTTCTGTACTTGGACCGATACTATGATATCGTACAAGCAACATTATAAATTGTATAAATTTTGTTTCATAAAGTTCTATTGTAAACCCAATCTTACATACTTACATTGAATATTATGAATTACTTTTGTGTGTGTGTTTATTTCTCATTTTTAGAAATACCTTAGTGATATACGATTTGAAGTTGTTTTTGTAGAATATATCTCCATTTAAATACCGTCTTGAATGATGGTTACAGGAGGGAATAGTCAGTATTTTATTTCGTCTCTTCTTAAAACTCATAGTATCCAATTATAATGTTTATATATATGCGTGTGTGTGTAGTAAATATTATTTTCTAATATTATTCCGGAATATGTTATTTTTTTATAGTTTAATTTAAATAATATAAGCGTGTGCATGTCGCAGAAAAGGGTGAAATTAGGGCCTTCATCGAATCCCTAAGGAAGATGATTAATTCACGGTAGATGTTAAAATAGCGTCTGTTTGAGGTCATTTCCCTGATACAAGTAAGTGATTTGATCAAATACCCGATATGGGGAAATAAACGAGTCATCATTTGTAGAACTCTGTTTTCGCTTGTTACCGTCACTCTTTTTTTTGCCTCCCCTCTCTTCTCGTCCATGCCAGGCAGGGCCTGGCTTCTGATGTGACGCACCAAAACAAAATGACCTAACTAGCATTTGTTAGTTTAATTTAGTTGTATTCTTTGCGTTATTATCTTTCGATTGATATATCACTTTTATATACCTGAAAATTAGAAACTGGATAAAACTTCAATTGAAAAATATAAACAAACAAATTAGGGAATTCAACATCGCCTTCCTTTATAGACAAAAGAAAAGCCCTTTGATAATAAAAAAAGCTGTTTTAAAAAGGGAAACAATAACTACAATAAAGATGATACAAATAAAGCAGGATATTTCTGAAGTACTAAATTATTGTATAATCTTTTAAAAAATATATTTGAAATTCTACTACAAATGTCCTTTTTTTTTTAAAAAAAATATCATCTAATGATTTTGTTCATTAATTTCGAATAAATAATTTGTAATTCAATGATTATTGTTGTATTAATTACTCAATTTTTATAATGCACCATATTTGCTAAATAAACACTTTTAAATTCTTTTTATTACTATTTCATTATTTCATTGAAACAAGTTAGGGATTTGATCAAATCACTTAGTTTCTTTTGGGAAATCCCCTTAGACAGTTCTTATTTTAACATCTTCCATGAATTGATCGTCTCCCTTAGCGATTCAATGAAATCCCTAATTTAATCATTTCCTTGCGGCACGTATATTATATATCTGTAGTAATATTATACATATTCCATATTTTATCTCTATTATAATACAGGTTTGGGTTTGAAAATACTATATATATATTCTGAGAATGGGATTCCTGATTTATACTCTTTCATAGATATCTGCGAGGCAAAACAATAACACGAAATTTGCTCAAAGAATTTGATTGTTTTATCTCGAAGATACCTAACAATATCAAAAACATTATTATTTTCAGATATTTTATATATTTCAAGCATGAGACAGACATTTATGTGAGAAAGATGTTTTATTCAATCTTTGGTATTGTTTGAGCTTCAAGAATAACAAAGATAAAATTGCGATTCATTAATATTAGTAATTTTTTATTGTGTTCGAAGGAAAATAAAATAGGCCTAATAATATTGAAGAAAAAGCTTTTCTTAATTCAAATGCAGATTAACTATTGTTTTAGTACTCTGCTATTTATTAATATATGACTTAAAATGTACCAAAAATTACGAAGATATTAATATTTCATATAATAGCTATTGTCTCAAAAATTCAGAATGTTATTTTAGATTTATCCTAACAGATTTTAGATTCATCCTGTATTAAATCTAAAATGTGATTTTTATATATTTGCATCAATTGCAGTTTTAAAACAATTGGAATTATGTTACATTTCTCAATAAAATAGGCATTTTTCTTTAAGAAGATTTAATTTTCTACAGCATTTTTATAAGGGAAAGGGAAATAATTGTTTCCAAAATTATTTTTTGTTGGCGATTGGTGTGCATGTGTGCGTGTATGAGAGAGAACAATAAATCATTATGAATAATATAATTTACAGTTAATCTTTTGCTAATTATTTCATGACTTTAAAGCAATAAATTGCAACTGACAACAAAAGTTTTCTTTATTATAATAAGATATATTATGGTACAGCATTAAGCTTTAAAAACTACACTGTAATTTGCTATTTAAAATACTTTTCGTTTTCCACAAGGGAGTATTTATTTCCCTGCAAATGCAAATTCCTTTTAAAATGCATGGGGTATTGTTAATGATATACTTGTTTTTCTCATAAGATAAGGAAATTACATTAATTATGTTTAACCTTCACATAATTAGTTTTAAAAATATAAAATCACGGAAACAATTGTTGAAGATTAAAATACTATTTTATGAAATATTAGAGTTTTAATAATATTTACAATTTTTTAAAAAAAATCATAACGTATTTTTACGTTACCTGCAAAGCATAAAAAAACTAAGGATATAATAATACGAAAAACTGAATAATTTTTTTAATCATTTTAATAAAGCTTTAAAATGATTATACATAATTTAAAGGACAAAGTAATGTTTAAAAATAAGGTAATTTAGAGTACGAAATTCTTACGCCTCAATGCACGATATTTTCAAAATATTTTGCAGACGTAAATTGCAATTTTTATTTAGTAAAATGACCGAATCTTAACTACCGAACTACCTTAATCCTAACTACCGAATTCCTTGTTTTTGTTTAATATTCTAGTTTATGTTTGTGAATAGACTGCAAATTAATTGACGTATATTTTAATCCGTGTTTAAAGGAAATATTAGAAAATCTTACATATACCTATAATATTTTATGAAATATTTCTGGAATCCCTTATTTATTTCACAAATTGCTTGAATTTTAAGTAGCCAATGTCTCCGCTGTGTTCATTAAATAGTATTTATTAAACCAAAATACACAATTCTGCATACTGTAATTAAAAATTCTATTTCTATGCATCCTTCCCATTGATACACTAGAAGTTTCAACAACTCAGTCTTTGATTTTTAAGTTTATAATTAACTACTAAATAATATATTGCTTGCGTTTTCCTTTTATCGTACTATAATATATGATGAAGTGAGTAAAGGAAAATGCAATATGTTATTTGGTTAATTAATATAACCAAATTACCAAAAAAATAATATTGGCTACATTTTCTTTTTATGCTAATTAGTATGTATACAAATTAAACCATTGCTTCGTAAAACAAAAGGATAACTGAAATTTATCTCTATACTTTCGTACAAGATATTCAGTAAATAAGAAAGCCAACAGCTCACTTATAAGAATTTATATATAGGGAATTTAGTTATAACCTTAATAATTTTGATATTTTCCGTTGTTTGATTTTATTATTTACCCTTCTGAGAGATTTGTACTTATTTTTACATTTTGAACTGATAATCCGGTAAACTTATCTAGTTAAATAAAGTAACTGTTTTAAATTGTTGTAATTGTTATATATACGTATTATGCATTAAATCATTATGATAATTTAATTAATCCCGGACTTCATAACAGATTCCCTAATTTTAGACTATATTTATTACATATTTTTATTTGTGTTGAGGTTTATTTCATAATTTAATTTCAGTTTTAATGTTTTGTTAAGTAGTTACTTAGACAATTGTTTATTTTAGAAATATACTGCTATTCGAATGCGCATAATTTTTTCGATGGATTTTCTTTCTTTTTGGGTTGCTACGTAATGAAGTAACTTTTTGCAGTAATTATGTAAGTAATGAAGTAAATTTTTTTCAGTAATTGTGTAAGTAATGAAGTAAATTTTTGCAGTAACTCTGTAGGTATTACAATAACTAAGTAATGCAGATTTTATTTAAATTATGAGAGTAGAGAGTTAAACTATCTAACAGAAAAACAGGAAGTGAACTATATATTTTTAACTTAATAAATTCAAACACTCCAAATTTATCACCCATAGTTTTGTTATGTGTAATATTTATATTATGTGAAGATGTGAAGCTCTAAACTAGCACACATAATATCTGCTTTTCTATATAGTAATAAAACACATGAGAAAACTGTAAAAAAAAGTTCTTTAAAAATAAAGAAGTAAAATTACAGCCATGAGTGCAAGAGAGTACCTTTCGATTAGCTAATTTTACTTAAGAATACGAACTAAAAATAAATGTTGGTTTATATATTTGGATTTAAGGACATAATAGATCTTGAATCTTATTCTTTAAGGTATCCGACTACGTTCAGAACCGTGATTTTAAAAAAGCGCATAAATGGATAATTTTCATGATATTTAGTGTCGCTTGGATTAAAATGCATGTATAAAATTGTTTTAAGGACATTTTGATAAAAAAATTATTTAAATACAATAGTTTGGCAAAAAACTAACTTGGATTAATCTTTTTTTCGAAATGTTTTCCTTTTATAAAAAATGCTTCTAAAATAATAATATTTCGCTTATATAAAGTAAAAACTGTTCCAGAGAGTCCGAACTTTTTTTTTAAAAAAAAATCACATTATTTTCAGAGTTAGAATCGATTGAAATAATTATCGGCGCTTTTTTTTTAAATTTCTCCCCTCTGTTGTCGTAAAATATGGATAAACCCACTTCTAAGTTATATATTTCAAGCATTCTAGTTGAACCTCTGTACAGAGGTCTGAGCAATATACAGGTGAAATATTATTATAATAGAAGCATTTTTACAGAAAGGAGAATATTTTGAAAGTTAGTTCATTTTTTGTCAAAATATTGTACTTAAATACTTTTTTATTGTGATACTATTCTTAAAACAATTTTATATTCATTTTCTAATTTAAGTGACACTAAATATCATAAAAATATTCATTTATACGCTTTTGCAAAATCATTGTTCCGAACATAGTGGGATACCTTAACAAACAGTGTATGGTTCACTTTATACCTGGATTATTTTTGTTTTGTTGAAATCATTAGAAACCTCAAGGTATTTCTTTTGCAATTAATAAGATCTTAACTATTGGTAACCAAAACAAAATTTAACGGAAAAAAGTATTTAAACAATTTATACAGCGAAATAAATGTATTTAATATGATTTGTGCGAGAACTTATTTGAACTTTTTACGCTAATCTTATCACAACATGAAATTCATTTTAACAACTTTGTACCAACATTCCCAGATACATTAAACAAAGGCAAACAATAAATTATTATTCAATTAACACCTAGACTCTTAGAACATCAATTTATGTGTCTAGCTCTTAATGTGTTAACATTCCACCTCATTAACAGTGTAAACTTTCTCACCAACAGAGAAACACTCGCCAGAACACCTCGCGTGCAAGCCAAATTCGTTTAACAATAAGGAATACAAACGAGCCAAACACAAAAGATGCTCAATGTTTATCGCCAGCAGTCAGAGCCATTTTTAAAAGGAAGACACATTCACAGTCCCGCTTCCGTTGTGTAATACGTTTTATTATCTCTTTTTCAGAGGACGTCTGGGAGTTGAGCGTTAGTCCCGTTTTGCTAATCCTTTTTGCTGTCATCGGCGGAATCGTCCTTGTTGCGTTCTCTATTATCCTTTACCTCAAGTTCCAAGGAAGGAGGAACATCGCTAAAGGTATTATTATTATTATTATTTTCAGCAGTTCTTTTTATGAGTGTCTCTGTCATATTTTGTTACCTATGTACGCGAGGAAAGTTTAATTTCCCCATAGACGCTGATATCACGACGGCGAAGTCAAGAAAAACAACCGTTTTGTGTCTCTGCCTAGCTGGAATTTTCTCGCTTCTATTAAATAACTCCTGAGGGGGTCGTTTCATTTTCTGCCTTTGAACACATGGAGAAGAAAGTATGCAGTAGGTTCTAAAAGGTGCGGCTTGCAGAGGCAAAGAGATCGTCACGTCTACTCATTATTAACTTGTATCGTTTTAATGATGATGTTATGTATAATAAAAAGGTTCTGTCGATTGTCTGTGCAAGATAATGCTATACTAGTAACCCTTTGGATCAAACTTTTAAGTTTCATAATATTGCCGAAAAGATTGTTCTGCTTTTGTTTATAAAGGACTTTACTGGATTTTTTTTTCTTTTAGTAACAAGAATCTAGAATCTATGATTAACAATTCATCAGTTTATTGGTTTAGAGTTTAAACCTACAGATCTTATATAAATAATGCATTGGATTTACAAAATATGCATATACCATGATATTTCAAAGCAAAAATGTATGGATTTTGATAGTTTTTCATATATTATTTCTGAGTAATCAACAATGTCTAAACAAGAAAACGAGTTTAATTTTATAAGCGGAAGTTTGGTATTTCGTTGACCTTGTAAACAGCTTCTGATGAAAATATTATTTATGATATTCGTTCAGTTATATATATTTGGTTTTCCGTCTAATTTTCCGCGCGTACGTTTAATTTCTGAAATCTACATCTAAAATATAAAACGTCCAAGAAAGATATGATTAATAGACTAATTGATAAAGTTACTATGAAATATTATTACTTGGTATAGTTTACAATAATAGTTCAAATTTCTTATCTATTTCTTTGAATGGCTTGAAGAAGATTGAAATTTATGCGGTAGTGTAAGGATTTTGTAATGAAGCAATAATTTAAAATTCATCTTTTTTATTTTATTGACTAAAAATATCTTAATAATTTGTAATTTATAGGAGGATCAGCTTTTTCCATAGAATTATTTTATCAAAATTAATTACAACTATATTTTATATATTGCGTTTTATTAAAGTTACGGTCCAACCGAATATTTAACGATTGTTTAAATAAAAACATTAAATATATAGAACATAATTATTCTTAAACTTTATTAATTTTTGATAATGATGGATTTACAGAATGTTTGTTGATGTATTGAATCAATCAATAATTAGTTCAGTGGAAATAGACAGGGTAAGTTCATAAATTTATTCTACGTTTACTGAATAGTTTATTAAACTTGTACAATCGCAATAAAAAAAATAAAACGGTTCACCGAAGAAATCAAATATGTACTTCTGTAATTTACCCAAAAGATAAAATATATTTTATTCTAAAGTCAGTCAAATCTACTCTCCCCCAACAATTCAACAGGAATAAATCTTTTCAACTTCAAAACGCTACGTCAAAACAAAAATTCCTCCAAACCTTTATTTTCCCAACTCGATTCCTAAAACAATCAAAGACACTTAATCACTCTTAATGCGGATTTTATTCTTGAAGTTTTTGAAGAATACAAGTCAGTGAAACGTATTATATACTTGCTTCAATTCACGAAACTTTCCAGCTGAAAATGCTCAAATAAAACTCTCAAAGAGTTCTCCAAAGCGATCAAGAGAGAGAAATCATTTTTCAAGTTTCTTTCCTCTTTCTTCTTGACAGCCACAAATTCTTCAGTTTCTTCAGGAAGATTTCCATGAGAGAGTGGCATCTTTTCTTTTTCAATATTTCCCTACTTTTCCATCAATTTAGGATAGAAATGGTTGCCCTGGAATCAATATTCTGAACAAAATCCAGCATCGCTCTCCTTGAAATTTAACGGATATCGATGTCGCTCAATGGATGGATAAAAGGTCTGCAGACATTACAGGTCAAGGAAGACACAGAGAGGTAGAAAAAAGAAGCTCGAAAGGGTTTTTCTGTTCTTTCTCGTGCATGCACATGGGAAGGGTGTTATTGACTCCCATTCACGCTGTAGTTTTTATGGTCGGTGATAAAAGAGGAAATTATATTTAGTTTTTCGGATACACTTTTAAACGAATTATGCTCTGGAGACACAGATATTGTGAAAACAGTTTGAATTGGAAAAAGTCCTTGCTGCTGAGAACGGAATATAAACTATGTTAGGTAGTTTCCCTAGATAAGAATATTTTTGATCACATAATAATATCGCATGCATACAGTAAACAGGTGAAACTATTTCAGCATTCGGTATGAATATGATTAAGTTATATTAAGTAACATGTAAAAAAATAAAAATAAAATAAGTCAATTCCTACTTAGGTCAACAAAGAAGAATTTTATTTTAGTTACTTTCTTTAAAAAATTATTACAACTAATATAAATATGTATGTACATAAGACAGAATCAAAATTTTAAGTGGAAAAAGTAGAATGCTAATTTACTTGCAATTTTCTATTTTCCTTTCTTTTTTCGATGTTGGACTATTATTTTTGTTTGGTACTATTTATTCATTAATTGAATTAAATTAATGAGTTAATGTTTAAAAAATTGTATTAACATCAAATGCCATCCACTACAAAGTGTATTAAAATATATTTGAACTTGAGTGGATGAATAAAAAATATTTTATTAACCATTGAAAATTTGAACAAGATATATATACATATATATAAATTAATATATATAGGAGAATGTGAACTAATAGTAGGAATTGAAAAAAACATTTTATTCATTCATGAAAACATCATTTACCTACAAGTTCAGAAAAATGAATGTATCAAATACTGTTTTTACTTTTTCACCCAACCCAAGTTGAGTACCGTTCAATTATTAAGTACAAGAAAAAAGTTATTTTTCACTAGATAAAATAGCAGATAATTATAAGTATGCGAATCCCTTGTTAAATAACATATGATAAAGCAAATACAAATGGCTCTTTTCTTCAAACGGTTTGTGCTCCAAAAAGTTACAATTTCTTACATCTCATCTTCAGAAAGACTTTTCCACTTTGAAGAATAAATTTTAAAAGAGGTTTATTGGAACAGTTATTGAGGTAGATGATTTATTACTACTATTCAAAATTAAGCAAAATATTGTGTTACTTAGAATGAGCTTTGTAATAAATCTATTTTTGTGGTGGAACATAAAAGAAAAATTAAACTCCAGAAGGTATCTTTAAATATGAGAATTTTTAAATCAAAGATTTCTCTCTCTAAAAAAGCTCCTTGTGTAAATAAATGTATATTAAATCATTAACAATATGCTAAATTGCTGTGATTTTAATTTAATGCTCAACAGTATGTGGGAATTTGACAATGCATTGCCTGACAGAGTAGAATATTTACAGTAACACAATAACAAACTCTATTGGCTTAGGACTAAGATTGTCGAGTGAAACATGATTTCAAACATCTTTACATTTATGTGCTGATATTACTGGGCAGAAATAAGAAGAGAAAATTCAGTTTTTCGTAAAAAGATTTTTGAAATATTTGGTTTTCTTTTACGATTGTTTTTAACATTTAATTTATTAATATAACTTATGCATACGTAATGATTATTAGCTACATTTGGAACAAAATCTAAAATATGCCCTTTTTTCATGTTTTTAAAACAGCAGATTTATCTTACAAATATAATCCAAGATTCAATGGGATGAATGACAAAACTGAAAACTGAATAATTTTAATATAACTGCTATAATTCCTCCTCCCAGATTGTAATAACTACAAACACAAAATTAACAAAAGCATAATCGCCTGAAACTTTACAAGTGAACTCATGGTGATTAGAGAGGCCCTTATATTATACCAACAAGACCCACATGTTATTGGTTCTACAGAAGGATTAGTAATCTTCTCAGATTTTTTTTAAATCAGCTATAGAAGCCATAAGAAGCGGAGAGACCAAACATCTCCTGTGATATTATTACCCTTCTAGAACAGCTGCACAGCAAAATAAAATCATGTATCTTGCAATGGGTACCTGCACATGTCAACATTGAGGGTAATGAATGTGCAGATATATATATATATATATATATATATATATATATATAGCCTCGCCAAAGAAGCTAGAGACATCGATCATAAGTGCACCACCATCACACTTGGCGATGCTAACGCAGTAGCCAAACATAGAATTATGAATCACACTTTTACAAAACCCCTAGTTACGGAATTTGACTGTCCACGAATTATAACATCCACAATTGCCAGATTGAGAACTGAACACCTTAAGGGCATGAAGATTCACCCAGACAAGACAAGATCATATGTTCAATGAAAACACTGCCCAGATCTTCAACTCACGCCCAATCACGTCTTGGAATGCCCAACCGTCGCAAAAAAGTTACTAAAAATGGGAATGGTACTTCTGAGGGACTCTTTGCGGGAAATAATGTACAGCTCTGATGCTCCTAGAATAGAAGAGGCAGTGATCAAGACTTTAGACGGACTATCTAACACTCGGCTCATCTTTCTCAGTTCACATCTTCAAGTATCAAACTAATCACCCATTTATTTCTTCCGAACATATGGCGTAGCCAATAAACATGTATAACTCCAGATCGTTAGATTTAACAGCCCCCATATGTGTCAGCATTAACTTTCAAATACAATCATAAAATCCGCCATACGTACCACATGTGTTTTCAAGTGCTATCCACTTGAAACCACCACCATGGCGTGCTTTTTTATATTAAAATTATTTTATAAAAAAGATGTTTTTTACGTTAATATTTGAAATCCATTGGGGTTTCCCCGCGCAGGCTCGAATCCTGCCGGCTTTATTATTGTAATGATTTTAAAGACAGAATTAGATTAAAGTTTAAAAAGGAGATCTTTATTCAATCATTTAGACATCTCTTTTGACACTGAGAGCAGGGAGGAAAAAAAGCACGCCATGGTGGTGGTTTCAAGTGGATAGCACTTGAAAACACATGTGGTACGTATGGCGGATTTTATGATTGTATTTGAAAGTTAATGCTGACACATATGGGGGCTGTTAAATCTAACGATCTGGAATTAGACATGTTTTTTGGCTAGGCCATATGTTCGGAAGAAATAAATGGGTGATTAGTTTGATACTTGAAGATGTGAACTGAGAAAGATGAGTCAAGTGTTAGATAGGGAATTTAATTTTTAATCTAATTTAATTATCCTTATATATATATATATAAAGATAGAGAGGGAGAGAAATATAAAACACTAAAATATAAAATAGTGTTGTAACTTTTGGAGTGTTAAATTGAAGAGTTTAGCAGAAGATGAATTTTTAGGTACTTTTATGTGGTTCAGATGATATATATTACGAACATAAAACAAGCATTCTTGATTTTATCAAAAGTTGCACGTAACCACATTTTTTTCATAATTATCTTCAGGTTATAAGACTTTTGTGCTCCATCTTTCTGTCCACATTAGTGTGAAATACAATAACTAAATAAATATACAAAGCATATAAAAAACTGAGTTATTTTTCTACTCTAGGTGAATTTGAAGTCGCAAGAAAATATTGCTATAATAAGAATTAATATTCACGAAAACATGCCCATAGAGACTAATTGTTGTTTTAAAATATATTCTTTTTAATAACGACTAAGGATTTAACGACTACATGAAAACAAACTAAACGAAGCAAACGAATTATTGATAAAAAAACAAGAACTTGCGATTTTTTTTTAGTTTGAGATTGATAAAATTGTAAAAAAAAAAACGCACATGTCAAATAAAATGGATATTATTTGCAGAGTGATATTGATTCTAACTCTAGCAGTAAAGCCTCTGTACTAGTTTCACTTTTACATCAACTAGGAAATGGGAATATTGATAATGCGAAAGGAATTTTTATTGGCGAATATTTCGGAGAGACACGGAAATGTAACTTTACACTAAATAGAATCGAAAATCTATAATGGGGAGTAGAGGTATTAAACGCGTATCTCACGAAAGCAGAGTGCACCTGTGTTGAAATCATGCAACTTTGAGAATATCAATGTAAAAATTCCTTGTATGAATTCCTATAACGCAAAACTAGGCAATTACTTGAAGTAAAACAAATCTTATGTAATTGATGTGGAGGTATGGGTATAGTAAAATTTGTTCAATGGTAACTATTACAGTTTGCAAACTTTTTAAATTATATACCTCTTTCTTTTGTGTTTCTTTATTTTCTGTTGCAATATATAAAGTTTACAATATATATTTGGAAAATATGCTGCATATCTTAGCAATTTGTGTTGACTTTTTAAAGCCGATATAAACACATATGTTGCGAGAAAAATTAATTCATTGTAACAATGTAGGAAACCTGATTTAGTAAAGTGTTTTTCCTCGACGTTGAAGGAGGCAAAAGTTTTGTGCATTTCAAGATGGATTGACAAAGCACAAAATAAAGTATTTGTCATAAATATACCTTTATTGACTTTGTTTATATATCCCTTTGGAAAAAAAACTGTTTACCTTGGAAGAAATATTTATTACAACTACCAATTTACCGGCCCACAATCACTCTGTGCATGCCTTAGACGACTGGAAATAAAAGGAATTTCTTTTTGAACCTGTCGTTAAGGGATTTTATTCCTGTGATTTATTGTTTGAGACTTGCAGAGGGATGCTTGCTGCATAACCCCTTCCTGGAAATCAAAGTTATTTTTGCTGTTGATGGACTTTCTGAGAGATAGACATAGAGTAACATACATCTCCTGTATGTTTGAGTGTTGTTGAAATGCTTTTCCGTTGACGTTGTGGCCAGTTTGTTGTTGAAATGGCTGGTCTTGTTGACACGCACACTTTTGCCATTTAAATTACTAGCAGTGATTTATTGGGAATGTCCCCGACTCTCGTGTTGTTGAAATGCTTTTCTGTTGACATTGTGGCCAGTTTGTGTTTGAGATGGCTGGTCTTATTGACGTGCACACTTTTACCCTTTGAATTACTAGTCGTGACTTATTAGGAATGTCCTAGACTTTCCATGGAAGGAACGCATAGAAAATTAGTAGCATTATGCTGTGCTGCAATCTAGTGTTTAATTCCTCTGTCACCATTCTGATAGAAGCTGTGTTGATGACGGAAGGAAGGATGACCTATGGAGACCTTGCTGAGAGCTTAGAGGATATTTGAGTTGTCCTCCTCCGATTCAGATACCTCATTTTACACAGCTTAAACCTTTTCGGGCCAGTCATTAAGGGCTTTTATGTCTGCCCTTTGTTACTTGCGACTTGAAGCAGAAGAGACTGCTGCAACTTTAAGCATCTGAATATTTTAATGATATAGCAATGGAAAATAACATTGTATTGTAGAAAAATGTACGGTTTACTTTGAAAAATTGTGGATTTTAAAAATATTAAAACGTTTATTTTGTCTTCTGATTTAGTATTTGCTTAGGATACGGAAGAAACTTAAATCATATGAGGACTTAATTATCAACGCATACGAAATGATTAATATTAAGCTTCCCTTAGTTACCGCTGTATCAGCCGCATCAATGATACGGGGCACCAAAACTACAGGGGCACCAACATGTGTAGCTACAGTACCACTAACAGGGCTTTATTTTCTAAAAAAAAAGGCATTGAAGGAGTTTTGATGCGGGACCCACTCAAAACTAGCTATGCCAGTGTCTAGAAGAACGTTCTACAACTAAAACCGGTGAAGAAAAGAACTACAGAATATCAGACCCATATCATCATTGCTATTTTTGCAATTTGATATTAAGCAAGGTTTACATTTTGTTAAGTCAGAGGGGTTGTATCTCATTCAGATAAATACATATTGATTCTTGCCCCTTAGCTTGTCGTGTCTGCATATCAGTTAGTCAGCTCTAGTGTTTAACTTAATAAAAGTAAATTGTTCCTATTTTTGATTATCATTTCGAGTTTAATTAAATATAGCCTTGATGCGTTCGAATCTCCTGGGAACTTTATTGCGATCAGCTTGATCTCCATCTTAACCAATAAGATCAAGAGGTACCATGACACAATGTCGCCATACTTCCACCAGTTTCTTTAAATTTCTCCATAACGATTAATAACACGGAGTCAGATTGCGGGATTGATTTTTTTTTGCGTTTTAATCCCATGCATTTCTCAGTTTTACTTATAAATCTTATTCAAATTTGTGTGTGTGTATGTGCCTCATGTGGGCTGTTTTCACAGCTAAATGTTTCATGAAAAGCGTTACTTAAGAAAGTGCTGTTGAACTTTAGTTTTTGAAATTCTTTGAATCCTTCTTAGAACTCATGTACCAAATTTGGTGGCCATCTACTTAACTCGATTTAGCTATAGAAAGCTGTTTACAGGAAAACTTTAATTTTAAAGAATATATCGTTCGAGTACTCTTAAAGTTGTTTCTTGGAGAAAAAATAAAAAATTACATTGAGAAATTTTATTTATGTAGGGTAACAATCTAGAGCAAGTGCTTTGTACGAATATTTTTCATTTATATAGTCTAATCATCTGTTCACTGCTTTTGTTCCTTTTACTTGAATTAACATATAATTTTTTTTCAGAATTAAAATAAAAGCTGTAGGTAGGTTTCTAGCGTATTCTTGTGCATAATGAGATAAAAATATAAACATTTGTTTGAGTGGAGGTGCGTTTTTTTTTCTAAATTGTTTAAATGGGGCTCATGGTAAATCATGAAAAAATGAGAGCTGAAAATATTAATCTGTCCAATGTACTTCACGTGAATACACAATTTAAAAATTTAAAAAATAACCTCTTTGATAAAGTAATTTTTCTCTCTCTCTTTATCTCATAACATTAGAGCTTCTTAATAAATTACTAGACACAATAGACTAGTTTCATTTCACGACAATTAATATCAAATCTCTTCGTATTTACCTTTAAACATTTCCAAGCATTTAATTTTACTTCAGCAAAATTCTTTTAAGTGCTGAGCATTACGTAATGCATCATTCAGCAACATTTTGCAATGCATCATTTCCCTGTTGCACTGCATCAAATATCACGTTATAATTTAGTAAATATGCCCATTTAAAAACCTAATTACTTGGTAATGACGGTGATTAATTGCAGGGAGATCAAGAGAAAATTAGGCTTATTCATTATGCTTGTTGCTGTCACAGTGCTGACAAAATTATGTTGTTTGGAGCGGCGAGCGAATGTCCCACTTTCCGTTTCAAGAAATTGTCTCAAAGCCCATTGGGAGACATGTGTGGTGTTAGGCGGTAATGGTCTGTTAACCATGCAAGTTGTGGGAATAAGAGCTTTGCTGACGTAGTGATGCAGATATTTATACTTTTTTTTGTTGTTGTTGCAGATTGTGTGCATAGTTTGGGAGAGCTTTTTCCCCCTTTTTTGGTAAAGGGTTGTTATTCAGATGGCAAAGATTTAACTATTTTTTTTGTTTATTTGTTTTGTGGTATGATATTATGCAATTTACAAAGATAAAAATAGAATGCTTTCGTAATTAAATATTTACAGTATTTCTCATCATGTTAGAAAACGTAAAAAATAAACAGATTACGTTATGAAGTATTTACAAAACTGAAGTAAATATTTTTTTTCTTTTCAAATTAAGAATAAGTCTGAAATAATTAATTAATTAGAAATGCATCATGATATTTGTGATAATAGCAGCAAAAATTTGATGAGAACATTTTGGAGATAAGAATAGTTTAAAATCATAAATAAACAAAAAGAAAAAGAGAAAAAAGAAGGAAACACTATTCAGCAAATGATCAAATTCAAACAAATAAATAAAGCTGTTTTTCTGACTAATTATAATGAATAATTATTAACATTAATCATTCTCTGATTTAATACGGAAACATGAGTCTGTGAAAGAATGCAATTATTTCTGCCAATTAGGTAAAAATCTTTAGTAAAGGATACTTAATCCTCAAAAGTTCAAACTCACTTATAGAACTTCTCTTTTTTAATTATATAATACTTATTTCTGAAAAAAAAATGTTTCTTTTATAGTCAAATGATTAAACATTAAGAAAAAAAAACTCATCGAATTTTATTGAATGTAAATTCAGGAATCTTAGAAATAAAAAAAAGTATATATTTATTTCAAAACTTAATATACAAAGTCATCTTCTCTATATATTTGAAAATAGGTAAAGGCTTGTCTGCACAAAATATCAAAACTAGCTCGTATATTATAGCATATCGTACATTCTAAACTACATTCGCTGGACTTAGCTTTAGTGGATACCTTCTCGCATTGAGATACAATGTGATGAAATTACAGATCATGACAGTAAAAGCAACAAGCTAATTAATGCTACTTACCATAAACTTACTGACTCCAAAATTCATTTTCTACACAGATATAGAATAAACTCCCGATCAAGAGGGAGTAGATTATCTAAGAATCTAGAGTTAAAAATTTATAAGTAAAAAAATATTACAATAATACGACAAATAAAATTATGACACACACATACATATTTAATACAAAGCTATGATAAAATATCCTTCTTACTAAAAGAACTTAATTACAGTTACAGTTCCCCAATGCAGATAATTATCACAGGTTCTTATATATCAGTGTTATAATTCTAAAAAAAAAGGACACACCATTGAAAAATTTATAGTAGTTCTCTTATTGCTATGGTAAATTTATGCAAAATGCTTGAAATATAAAATGTATATCAGCTTGATTCAGAAATAAACTCTCAGAAACCTAACTTGTATGAGAGGAGTAAAACATTTTCATTATGTGTACTTACCCCATAACTGCCACTGGCGTATATATCCGTCTCATTGAACCAGAGTGATAACTGCCCCGTATCTACCGTATAAGTATGTACACGTCTTCCCGAAATACAGTTCTTTGCTTTGAGCTACTATCAGTAAGGCTAATCGGAAGGCTTTACAATGTAATAAAATGACTTTGGCAGTGTTTGCAAAGGAATTACTTATTCAAAAGAAAAATTTGTTTATATTTGAACATTTCTTCCACTCCTTCCCCACAATACACCTCACATACGCTCCTATATGAAAAACGATGGCTTTGGGAAGTGAATCACGTGACTTTTAATCGGCAGTTAAAGGGTTAATAAATATAAATAAAATATATCCAATACTATAAAAGTATTAAAAAAATGAAGATCAGACGATTTAAAACTGGTATTAAGACTCAGTCTAAATTATCCCTTAAGTAAGGAAATTTTAGCAATAGTAGCTTATATAAAGCCTTTTTGATTTTTTTTATTAATTTTCTGAGGAGAATGCCTTTCAATTTACATTTTAATATAAAATTATGCTTTTGTATTTTAACCGGACCAAAATAATAAATTTCAAAGTTATTTATAAGCAATGCATAAATCTATACCTATAAAAACCTTTGCAAAGCCTTCTCATCGCATGAGATTCTAAATAACAATCCCTTACACCGAGTTAAAACTGAGATGAAGTATCCTTTTCACTAAATGAACCAAATCGCAGTTATTCCCCAATAAAGATAACTGTCACAGATTCTCATATCGGTGTGGTATTTCTCCAAATTTCATAATGTCCGAAGGAGGTTTAATATCGATTGCCCGCTGGGAAATGGACTGTAACGCCTCAAGACATCGGGATGACGAGACATGGGTAGCTTTAATAGATAGAAGCTTGACCCCTTGTAATAAATGATAACTGCGGCGAATGCCTGCGGAAAGGATCAACTGTAATGGCTTCGAGTTATTGGAGGTCATTCTGAGGGTCTGTCATGGTAACATGTTTAGAAAAATGTCGCGGATGGCTCGATTGGGCGAAGCTGGTGCATTTAATTGAAGTAGTAGAAACTATAGTATTAAGAATAATACAAGCGAAATATTCTATTTCATGATTTGTGAGATTTATATGTATTTATTGAAGTTTTATACTGAAATTAAACTTTTGTATTTATTATTTATCTAGTTTACCAGAGTAATATAAAAAAGAAATTAAGCCAATTCCTACTTAGATCAACAAAGAAAAATTTTATTTTAGTTACTTTTTATTAAATAGTTACAATTAATATAAATACGTATATACATATGACAGATTCACAACATTAAGTGTCAATTAATTTTTATTAGTTATCATTAAAGTATTGTATTGTCATCCAAAACAATCTTGCATATAAAATTTCAGTTCAACTGAATGCTTTAAAGCGTGAGAAAAAAAATTTTTTTTTTTAGTTTTGACCCAAGTCGCTAAAAATGAAACCAACGTGGCTGTATCTGTAACTCTTTAAATAATTAGTTTCAGTCAATCAATTTTAATTAATTATTATTAAATGATGGTATTTATACCGAAAACTATATTGAATAGAAAATTTCAGCTAAAAAGAGTGCTTTAAAATGTGAGAAAAAACCTTTTCAAGTTTTGACACAAGGCGCCAAAATGGTCGCTAAGTCACCAAAAATGATGCCAACGTAGCTGTATTTGTAATTTTTTGAATAATTAGTTTAAATCAAATAATTTTTATTAATTATAATTAAATTAATGTATTTTCATCGAAAATATTCATGTATATAAAATTTAAACTCAATTGAGCGCTTTAAAATATATTTTACAAACTATTGAAAATTCTACCAAGATAAACATATAGAGAGTGGGAACTAATAGTAAGATTTGAAAAAAATACTTGACTGTGATACATGTACTTTGAAGTATTTTTAGAATCATACACTGTAGTTATACAGTCAATGCTCAACTTTTATATTTTTATTGTTTTACGCGGGAGTTTTTCAACACTATATTTTATGAATAAATCAACTAGATGCATACATTACACTATCCTTTCAAATATTTAATTAAATGAAATCAGTGCTGTACACAAGGGTGGGGCTTGGAGGTTCATCCCCTGCTCCATAGACTAACAAATTTTTATTTCATAACATAAAGATTACTTTTCGGTGCTTTCCTTTAAAAAAAATATAATTTGTATACTCCAATAGACGACTTATTTAAGGTATCCGACTACGTTCG
Organism: Trichonephila clavipes; assembly: GCA_019973935.1. NCBI lineage: Eukaryota > Metazoa > Arthropoda > Arachnida > Araneae > Nephilidae > Trichonephila > Trichonephila clavipes. Next base: position 1,773,895 of record BMAU01019138.1, on the reverse strand, counting down.
GAACCGTGATTTTAAAAAAGCGCATACATAGATAGTTTTCGTGATATTTAGTGTCACTCAGATTAAAATACATGCATAAAATTGTTTCAAGGACATTTTGACAAAAAAAAATTATTTAAATATAATATTTTGGCAAAAAATTAACTTAGAATGATATTTTTTCCAAATGTTCTCCTATTGTGAAAAATGGTTCTATTATAATAATATTTTGTCTGTATATAGCTCAGACCTCTTTACAGAGGCTCAACTGGAGGTTTTGAAAAATTCATTTTATTTTCAGATTACCACCAATTGAAATAATTACTCGCGTTTTTTTCATAAAATTGTTCCCCTCTGTTGTCGTAAAATATGAATTAATCTACTTCTAAGTTATATATTTCAAAAATTCCAGTTGAGGCTCTGAACAGAGGTCTGAGCTATATACAGGCAAAATATTATTTTAATAGAAGCATGTTTCACAAAAGGAAAACATTTGGAAAAAAGATTATTCTAAGCTAATTTTTTGCCAAAATATTGTATTTAAATAAATTATTTTTGTCAAAATGTCCTTAAAACAATTTTATGCATATATTCTTATCTAAGTAACACTAAATATCATGAAAATTATCCATTTATACGTTTTTGAAAATCACAGTTCCGACCGTAGTCGGATACCTTAAATATTTTTGACTATGCTGTAATTTTGATGGAAATTTCAGCGCATTTTTCACTGAATAAAATTACTTTTAAAATATATTTCAGTAACTCAACTTAGTTATGAAAAGTAACTCAAGTTTAAATGAAATGCATTTATTAAAAAGCATATTTCGTTATGCTTTAAGAAATGGTCATTGTTACACGAACGTATACAATTCACAATGTATTAAAAGCCATCTATATATTTTTTGGTATAAACTAATTATTTCAAATATATATCACAATAAAGAATTAATTCAGTGAATTGTTATAACATTGTAATCCATTACACACACAAGCAATCTTTTTTGTTTTTATATTTTATATGTTTTTATGATATATATCACAAAAAAAATATTGAAAACTATTTTTAATATCATAAAATTTGGCATGTTTATTATAGTTGAGCCTATTTTTTTATTTCAAACATTGTATTTTCATCTTTGCAACGATCTTGCAATGAAATAGTTTCAATGTTTTATTAAATATAATATATCTCTTTTTGTTTTTAATTTTTCATAGAAAAGAAAGTGTCGAACATATTTTAAAATCATTATGAGAAAAATTTAAAACCACAAGCATATTTTTTTTAAAATTTTCATTTCCATTCAAAAAAATTTTCGTGGCTGTTTATCGAGTGTTATTGTATAACGAAACTCTTTTTTTTTCTAATCATTGACATTGTTGCACAGATTACCTCTAAGTATATATATATTTTCTTATCTGTAATGTGTTGTTTATGATGCATGTAGTACTGCTTTTTTTTTATCAAAACACAGCAAAAAATAACTAAACAAATAAAAAGAGTGAATAGCTAAATCCTTGAAATCAGTATCATTTATCAATATTTAGTGTAATCTATAATACTTTGGAAAAATAAAGAATTCCAAAGAAAGCTTTCAATTTTTAAACTCTGTCGGCTAGCGATGAAAGAAATCGAAAAGTTTTGTGACCTTACTCTCGCTTTTTTCATTTGATTTTGTGTGTGTGAGATTGCATGTTTGTTTTATTGATTCCTATAGCAAATATTTTGTCACAAATATTTTTATATCTTGGTTATGATAGTCATCGAATTAAATTAGGATTATTTTTAGTGCTGTTTTTGGTTTTATATTATATATACAGTCGGACCTCTATATAACGAAGTTGCTAAATCCCGAAAAAAATGGCGTTATATGGAAAATTCGTTATATAGAGGTTCATTTTTCAATTTTCTTTATAAACAACATAAATTTTAAACTCATAAGCACTATGTATTAAAATAAAGAAATCATTCGCATATTTTTGTAAATTTGTAAATTAATTTACATATTTATTTTAAACATCTTACTTATCAAAAAAAAAGAAAGAAAAAGTGCAAGGCAAGTTTCCTGACGGTTTTATTCACTTCCTGAAGAATTAAATTTTGTTCTTTGATGCTGAAGCACTTATGTTTTGACGCTTTCAAGCTTTAAGAAACGAAGCTACCAGTACGACTCAACTACGATCAATCAACACTACTCAAGAACACGGGACACAAGACAACTCCGCTGAGGGTGCAAGGGGATATCGAAGATGCTTCTATTGAACTGGACAATGAGGTTAAAGGGTTGCACTTCCTGGATGAAACACCTATAATTCTACTGCTTTTGGGGAGTTAGGCTCCTAATAAAATCAATTCAAGATTTATGACCACCATAAAATGTGTTAAAAGCGAGAATAAATTGAAATGTCCAGAAATACTTCAAATATATATAGAGAAAAAAATTGAATCACAAGAGAAAGAGTTCGTTATATAGAAATGCACCTCGCTATAGAGAGGTTATTTTACAAAGGAAATCGTGAAATGTTCTTGGTTCTAGGAAATAGTACGCTATATAGAAAAATTTGCAATATAAAGGTTCCTAATATGCAGGCTCGACTGTATGCATATACAAAGAGTACCAAAATATTTTGAAACTTAAAATAATTTTCTTTTCTTTCTTTTTTTGAAACTTATATTTTCGTCATTTTCTATTTTTCATTCTAATACAAATATCTGTAGTTTAATCCATTCGTTTAAAACTAAATAAGAAAAGAAAAATTGACTTAAAAGATTTTTTGTATCATATAAATATTCTACCTTTATTTTAAGACTATTTTCAGCATTATTATTTAACATTGTTTTACTCTCTTTCTAGGAAATGTTCAGTCAGAAGAAAAGAAGTAAGTGATTTCTTTGTGTTATCTTTTTATTATATTTAAATAATGAAAAAAAATGAAATTCAATATAGCCGTTGCTTTTCCCTTGTTTATATCTATTTAAATATGTATCAGAGAGTTTCACAAACAAACAAAAGTGTGTAATAAGTAATCTCAGCAAAGAAGATTACTCACTGTAAAAATGTTTTTTTTTTAGAAACATTTATTTTCTGGCATAAACTACAAGTGTATCTTTTCAAAATTTCTTTGTTATTATTTTCTTCTTATTTTAAGCTCTGAGAGTTTTATTAACGCAAATTTAGAAGATCAAAAAATGTTATTTAAAGGATTAAAAATATCTGCTTTAAGAATATAAATTTAATGTGTTATAAATGTAGTATTATACGGTATGTAATGTAAAATATTTAATAAATTATATTAAGGAAGATGTGTCTTAATACTGAATAAGACAGCCCCCAAATCAATATTTATGTATGTGAAAATTTAAAGTGTTGCTGTTTTTTTTCTTTTTTTCATTTGAATAGTTAGAAAACTATTAATTAATTTAGTTATTTTTCTTCTTATACTTCCCACATTATTAACGAATTCTCATCTGTACTAGTTAGAACTATTTTATTTCATTTTGTTAAAAACTGATGAAATAACATTTTGTAAATTTTTTCTTCTTTTAAAATAGTCATTAAAATTTCAATTCAATTCAATTTCAATTAAAAATTTTTAAATTTTATTTCCCATCAAGTTAAAAGTTTTTAAACAGAATTTTCCGCAATAATAATTAAAAATGCATCATTTCAACGCTAATTCACAACACTCCCAGTCAACTGATTATTTTATATTTCTGTTAAAGTTACAAATGAATTTTTAAAACCAATTAATAATACACCACACCCATTGCATTCGAAAATACGTTAAAATATATTCAACTTTAAAATAATTAGACAAGCTTCTTTTTGTTATTTGTAACTGGAAATTACTTGATATAAATGGGTTCTAAACTGCATTGAATTAATCCCGTAGAAGTTTTTGGCTACTTCACCCATCAACTAATTTAACATGCATCATTAGAAAATTGAACAGCAGTGGGTATAATTCAATACACGCATCACACTAGGAACTTTGAAATGGAACCGAGAAAAATAATTAATTCAACTTGTAACAGTAGCAAAAAAAATTGTCATATTTATTTTCAACACAGTACAGTAAAATAAGATCAAATAAAAAATAAATATTTAAAAACTTCTTTTGCATGTATTAATGTATTGAAATTGAAAAGAAATCACTCATCTTTCCGTCAATAACTAATGCCTTTAGTGACATTTCCGTGATTGATGTTAGGAAAATAATATTAAGAAAAATATGAAAATATTGCAAAGAAGAAATTTAAAAAAGTACAAATAATACCTTTTTCTTTGTGATAATGGCATAAGTAAAAGAGTAATATGAATGTATGTACGAGTATACATATGTATATAAGATGAGGTATATGAATTTAAACTTATAAAATTGTAAGCATATATTATACTTAAATTAATGAGAATTCAATTCATATGCCAAAAAAAAGAAGTAGAATAATAAATTGAAATTTTTAACTTAAATTGAAACTTAAATTAAATTTAAATTGAATACTTAAATTATACTTAAATTGAATACTTAAACACTTAATATCCAACAGTGATGAAATTTAGCCATGTTGTTTAATTTCTAAGACATTTTGAAATTATGTTGATTAATAATAAGTTTTTTAACTAATTAAATGAACAAAGGTGAAAAAAAAATATTTCAAAAATTCAGATATTAAGAAATACTTTTCAAAATGTAACTAACTATAAATTATTGCTTTTTTATTAATATTTTTTATTTCGGTAGAACTTTTTTTCTTCTTTTTCTTTTAACTAAGTAATATTAAAATCTAATTGAATTTATTATTTGTTTTATTTAGTTAAATTTTTCAATGAATATTACCTTATCTCAACGCAATAATAATTTCCTTTAATCTTAATTTTTTGAAAGTTAATTTATCTCAGATATTCACTTTATTCCCGATTTTTAGCATATTTATTTTTTAAAAGCAGTTATTAAATAATAAGATTAAAAAATATTATTAATTTCAAAAATTTAGTTTTTTTCAAACGAAAATATTTAATCTGCATTTAAAATATCGAATGTCGTCTTGACTTAACATTTTTGATGTGATCCAGTTCAAATCGTTAAATAAATATGCTTGTGGTGATTCAAAATGCAACATCGTTAAGAAAACATCCACACACACATTGTGCGTAAATTTTCCCTTGAGTATACCGTGCAAAGTTATGTAATTAATTAGCTTTTCAATATACGCTTTTTAAGCGCCAAAAATAAGAGCAACTAAAAACAGAAAACTGTTTTGAAGTATTATTTTGCTTTTATATGCTATATTGCTTTGAACAAGCAACTTCAGCGTACCTCAAAGAATACGAGCGCTGTTCGAGCAGGTTTCTGATTTCGATTGAGGACGATTTATTGCTGTAAAGAAAGAAAATCATCTTTTTGAGAAGCACCTGATCGTGTCAGATATCACCAAAGCAGCAATGTTGCAAGTGACCAATGGCATCAATTCCACCATTTTTACCTCAACACTACACGTGATATTCTCCGAATGACAGAGATGAATCGTTGTATCATGAAATACCATATCACAGCAAATACGGTCTTTTTAATTGGTATCAACTCGTACCATTCGATGTACTTTATACCCTAGAGAAATTTTCACTAAGCTTTCATTGCTGCAATTATATTTGTCTCGAAACCCACTAACTTTTGACTGCTTTGTACAGCGGAGATATATAAACGAACGGGAAGATATTGTATTTACAAAAAAATTAGGCATCTTTCTGCAAAAATATGTGGTCAGATTAGGAACTGGAAATTCCGTGGACATATTTACCTTACTGGTCTTGCATCTGGTATTATGGTTTGAAGGGTCATTAGATTCCAATCCTACAGCCTTCTAATACACATTGTTGATACAATGACCAGACAGTGCTCTATCTCAGAGACGCTAGGTTGTCCTCCCATACACTCAGTGTTAAAGACTTGTTCTTCGCCCATCAGATTGCACTGTTGTCTTGTCCGAACTGTTTTTCAGATGTAACACGTTTGGGGTTGGAGAATAATTGGTGGGGCATTCACCACTCGTTACTTCACCATATCAACTTTGACAATATGTAGAGGCATCCCTGGCCACAATATCCCAACAAGACATCCAAGGCTTAACACCTTCGGAGGGATATTGAGGTTATTTCAAGAAACAGTGGCATATCACTCCGTACTCATTTCATCGACTTCTTCACTTCGCAGAACACTGTATTTTCAATCTCTTTACCTTTTCACTCTGTGTTATATCTCTAGCTAATTTGGCTCTGATATCACTTGTTCTTCTTGGCAATGTATGCGTTATGCAGTGATATATTTTTATTCTTTTATAACTTTAAGAAAGTAAGTTGAACAATACTAAGGACTATTAAAAATATCAAAGGAAAATATGCTTTTATTCAATATATATAGTTAAACAAAACACATTTTTTATTTAATTTAATAAATTTTAGACACATACAAACTGTAAAATAATGTTTAGCTTAAAATGATAAAATTATTGTCTTAGATACAAAAGAATGTGTTTTAAACATCTTATTCCATTAACATGTGTTGTTACAAAAAAAAGATCATTTACATCTACATTTAAAAACCCACCTCTCAATTTTAAGAAGTATAATATTAACTTTAAGATTAGGCTAAAAATTAATATATAAAATAATATATATATATATTATATGTATAATTAGTTTTATTAATTTTAGTAATGCAATTATAAAATGACATTAACATATAAATCTCATGTATGTTAACAACAGTACTAACATGTAGTATAATTTAAAGTGTAATCTGATTTAACCATGTCTCTTTATATACATTCATTCATTTAGATAAATTCTGCCCAAACAAAAAGAAAACAGTTTATGGTTTATTTTTAGTAATATGATTAAGAAAAACACAAGAACTGTGGATGAATTTGGTCGGTCGTGTTTTGGAGTTCAGATATGTTAGCCACCAGGAAGTCATTATCACATTCTAAAATCATCCCTGTCCATTTTTCATTAAATAAAATTTCTAGCTGTTGTAACCTAATGATTATGGTCACGAACTAATGGTCGAAATTTCACGGGTTCGAATCATGGTACCACTTAAGGCCACCGTGTAGAGCAGTTGTCTTCAAACTGTGTTCCACGGAACCCTGAGGCTACACAAGGCATAACTAAGGGTTAGACGAGTCATAACAAAAAAATTGAGAAGAAATAAATATGTATGTAAAATGAATTCACGCATTGTCCATGAAGTTTGTATAGTTACAAATACCTATATGTATAAAGCTCATCCCCTTTCATTAAAATTGAAAATTTCATTCAAAAAACTCTTTTTTTTTTTGCAACATTTTTCAAACATTTATTATAATATAATAAAAGAATCTTACAACGTTTTATCTTTATATATCGTACATACTTCCTGTCAGATTGTGAATATTCTATTATTTACTATCTGGAGTTCCACTCGAGTATACTATAAGTCAGCACTATGTTTTACAAAACTAAATAGTTTTCTAATGGAAAATGCATCATTTTGCATTTGTGGAAAAAGCTATAATGAAGGAGAGGTAATAACTTATCAATGGATTCGATGTTAAAATTTAAATTTAAGCAAGAACAGTTTCTAAATTTTCGGTTGCAAATTCTCTCTCTCTCTCTTATGCAAAATACACGGTATTTCTCATACAGGTATAAACATTTTAATGTCACTCAGAACATTGTGTTTGAATGAAATATATTTCTCAACGTAAGGAGCTACAAAAATAAAGTATAGAAACAAATTAAACTCAGAATATGCAATGCGATTGCATTTAATGCCAATTGACCTACACTTCGACAGTTTACGTGAAAAAAATCCAGCACATATCCTAGTTTCTAAATATAATGCATGTATAGGTGACACTTTCATCTTAAATTAATATTAATAATAAGCAAATTTTATTTAAAAAATTAGATTATAATTTTTTAATAGTAAATGCAATACTTTTTTAATTGCCTTTCATAAAGTGCCAGTAACATGCTGATCAATTTTAACTATTGTTTTGTGATATATTCTTTGAAGTAAGTGTATGGAACCGGGGGTCCATGGAAACATTTCCTAGTTCTGGGGGTTCCTCGAAAGCACCTTCAAATTCTAGGAGTTCTGTGAGTTGAAAAAGTTTGAAGACCACTGGTGTAGGGGGGCAGTTGCACGTTAAACCAGTTGAGGGTTAATATCACCCCGTTCGTGTGGTAGTTAGGAGATTGAACCAGCTTCCGTCATCTTCCAGAGGATCAAAATTACTAGGCCCGTTGCCAATAGACCTCGAATTGTTCATAGTGCAACGTTAATTTAACTCTTAAAACTAAACTAAACTCAGCGACGGAATATACCTCTTGTACCTAGGCTTACTGTCCCCATCTCAACATATCTGACCTTGGGTGCTGAGGTGCATGAGCAGATGTGCTGAACAAGTGGTCCGTTAGAAGCGAAACGCCCAGTGTTTAGTACTTAAACAAGCTCGGAACTCCTTTATCAACCCATTGAAGGGATGAAAGGTTGAATCGAACTTGCCCAGCAAGAGGATATGACCCCGAACCGGTGGAAATGTGATATTGTACCCCTTGGCTACTGAGCTTCTATATAACTCTAAAAACTATTAAATAAATTTTATCGTCAGAAACAGATTAAGTTAATTTGGTAGTTAATATTTCATCTTATGATAAATATATTGTTCTCCGACAAATTTACTTTTACGTAGTTAAATTATTTTCAACTTACTTCAGGCCGAGATTTTTAATCAGCGATTCTCGATTCTTCAAGGGTCTAAGAGCGCTTTTAGTATTAAAGGTTTCATTAAAATCTCTATCTTCGCTATCTAAGCAGATTGGCTTAACAGTCTGAGTCATGGTAATTTGATGAAAGATTTTAGAGTACTGATTTCGCAGAGCTTTATGATAAAAAGTCCAAAATGTGACATTGCTTTTAAGTCAACTGCTTTCATTTTCGTAAAATGAAAAATTTGTGAAAGATGTGTGCCATCTGATTTTAAATATCAACCTTTCAATGCATACATTCTGAAGATTTATTTCTAATCCCCTTCCTGATTTTGCAAATGGAATACATTATGAACACCACTAAGTCTTAATTTTCTTTCTGGGATATGTACAGTTGCATTTATTTTAATGTAAAACAGATCATCCAAGGTAATAAAAGCAAAATATGTTTTCTGTATTTTCCCTTTTTCTCTTTTCATTTTCAAATGAAATTTAAGTTTACTTTAGTAATTTATCAAAAGGCTCTCGTACCAAAATTATTTAAATATTTTTTCAAAAATCAGAGACAATTCAATTCAATGGAAACTTTTTCATTTTTTTTTACTCTGAGATATACTTTGCAGCAGTTTAAGGTAATAATTAGTTCCGTAGGATTAAAAAAATATTATCATTAATTTAAATTAAATTCTTATCCTCATCTCCTAGTGCCTTGTAGAATTCTCTAATACAATAATTTACAACGTTATTCTTCAGAAATCGTATTGCTCTTTTCTATGAGTTCCACAGGATTTAAAAAATTATACAAAATTGATAAAAAGTTTCACTAAAACTTAAACATGTTATTCATGGGCATAATACATCTAACAGTTGGTAGGAATGTCTTTTCTTCTTTTATAAATGCTTGAGCTTAGTTTCATTTAAAAAATAATTAAAAATACTTTGGGCAAATTCACTGCTGCTGGCCCCTTGTTTTTATGAGTTTTGAAAGTAGTCGTTTTTTGTATTATTCTTTACATTATAATCTTGCTGTTGAGAGACAAAAAATATATTTAGCTACTTTATGTTTACATTATATTTAAATATTTACGTAGTGTACATATTTAAATATATATGCTTGCATTGCCCGAATGAAATATTCTAAAACCACTAAAATGTAGCTACATGTATTTTAATAAATAATTATGGTGCTATAGAACTCTAAAAAGAAAAAGGAAAAATAAAAGAATAAACTAGAGCTTTGTTTGATAAAAAGCAATGTAATCTAACATTAATTTGTTTTTTGCTTCTTTTGGAACTAACACCGTTACTATCTTAATATAATTTATTTTTTGTTGAGCTGTGATTTTTTTTGACTCAATGTTTAACATCACAAATAGAATTTTTAAACAGGTCATTGTTAAAACGGGGTTTTCGTATGCAAAATGTGAATTGTAAGAGCAATCCTCCATTTTAAACATGATCCAGAAAATTTTAAAAATGTACGTCATTAAATAGAATAGAGTAAAAAAAACACACTCATATATATATGAGAGTTTGTCTGCTTCTCGTTGTATATTTGTTTAATGATTACGACAACAATTTTTTAGGAAAAAGAGAAAAATGTAATGTGACTTAAATGTATGTGATTATCACTGTGAAATATATGAATTTTAAAATTTTTTCCAATGTTAAGAGTTGGTTTTTTATTTAAGTATTATACATATATATATATATATATATATATATATATATATATATATATATATATATATATATATATATATATATAGTTTAATTCCGAGATCGTTAAGATGTCGATGCATTATGAGCATGTTTGCTTATAGCGAATTTTGTATTCGAAATTGAATTCAAAATCTTGTCTATGAATGTTTTTCTTATATTAAGTTTAATTTACTTTATTTATTTTCCTTGTGAGCTTGTCTTATTTATATAAACATATTTTGCTAACTCTTAATCTTGTGCCTATATAATGTTCGTAGATCAGTGGTTCTCAAACTTTCAATACTGGTGACCCAATTTTCAATCATAATTTTTATCGTGCCCCCCTAAAATAATAATGTATTGAATGCAATAATAATGCATTTGGGGACACTAAAGCAACAATACAATCATAATTATAAACTGTACAAATTAACAAGATAAGTATTAAATTTTGTATGTGTAACTTTTAAGTAATATATATATATATATATATATATATATATATATATATATATATATATATATTTACTTTTTAGTTCCATTCACTATAAAAGCGTGTTTTTAGTTTGTTTTAAAACTATAATTTATTTTATAATTATTTTTACTATACACGAAAAAATCACAATTCCAGTGAATAATTTAATCAAGAGAAAATATACTTATCTACTTTCAAGGTTTTTTCAATTTTTCTTTGAAAATTTGAGAAGAAAATCCAATAAAACAAAAAAAAAGGTTCCGTGTCCTTAATAAAGGACATAAATCACAGACACTTTTCGCTAACAAAACAGGAACGTTATTTTCCAGCAAAACTGTCATATTTTGTTCTCGTTTTTGTAGTTTTGCTGTCGTTTGATGATCTACAAATAGCATTTTGAACTTTTTCTTCCTTTTGTATTTTTGACAATGCGAAGTGCTACATTATGGCGTCATAGTTTTCTTCATAGCATAGTTTTCTTTAGTCAGTATTTGAAAATTTCAGATCAACTCAAACGTTTCATGTCTAACGCTTTTCCCATATATACTTTCGCTAATCTTGATAAATATGCATTATTTCAGCAGGTTCTTCAATTGCTTGATCAGTTTTAACTTTCTTCAATAGGGATCACAGATGCTCTTTTTTATGCTCTGCTCATTTACATTTATAAACCATAATAAGTCGTAGAACACAGCAATCAAAACCACAAAATTGTTCATGGGGAAAGTGTAGCACGTTCTAAAAAATAATTGTGTAAAACGTTTTTCATTATGCATTATATGTTTCAAAATACTCATTAAAATAAATCTTGGCCAAACCATTCTTCAAATTGCTCAATATGCTTATCCTTATATCATAAAATTGTTTCACATGGAAAAAGGCAAAAGAGAAATATATTATATTTACAACTTCCCTAAAAAAAAGGACGGAGATAACCACACCATTAAGTTCGAAGGTCAGCTACAGTAATATTTTAGGTTAAAAGAAACGTAATAAAAATATCTCTCATCGTCGATCTACAGCAAAGCAAACAAAATATATTTTTTTTTAATTTGGTTTTAGGATCAGAGATGTCTAATGAGCTTTTGAAGTGGAATCTTATTTTTGATGATCACTAGATGATAAAAATAAATTATATCAGTGTAAATGTGTATCTAAAATTATGTCCAAAAGAATTTTTTTTACTTCATTCCAAAAATTTATTCTTTTAAACCTTTTATTTTCAATATGCTGGCGCCCCCCAGGGGGCGCGCCCCACAGTTTGAGAAACACTGTCGTAGATACGTTGTATGAGGGTGAGTTAGAGTTTACTGAAATGTGGTTAATGGTTTCCCTTTGTATCATTCTGATTAGAAGGTTTGCTAATAGTATTTTATTTGGCTCTTTTCGAAAGTACATTCGCCTTTTAAATAACTATGAAAATGAAAAATAACAATTTAATGTTACTGGCATACCTGGGTATGACATTGCTGAAAGTTACAGTATAGTGGTATCTGTACCACCGTCTTCCATTTACCATTTTATTCAGCCTTTATATCCGAGATTTGGTATATATTTAGGTATGGTTTTGATAAATTATGGAGATGGGCACAAATGTTCTGAGTTAGCATATGAAAAAACAAAAAATACAAAAAAGCGTTTAAGTTCTTTTAATATTCAGGATTTTTTTATTTACCCTTCAGATTCTAAATATATTGTGTTGCTCGAATTTTTTGGAACTTTAAATATAACATGAGTATCTCGTACATCAGAGCGTAAAATTCATTTTTTGGATTGTAGAAATAAAGATCAAAGAGATAAGGGTTTTAGTAACATATCTGAACATAAACTTTTCAATGATTTCCATAATTTAAAACTTAAATTCACACAGATCTTACACTGATAAAACATGTAAGGTTTGTACCATGATGACTGACGAGCAGTTATATATTAATTCAGAATATATATTTTGTTAAACGTTTAATTGTAATTACAAAATGACATGTAATGTTTGTAAATTAGTTATTATTAGTTATTAATCTCAATAGTTTAATAGGGAAACTCCTAAACTTAGGAACTGAGAGTGTAGAGTTACACACATTTTCAAGGCCAACCAATATTAAATTATATTTATTCTTCTACCTGATATATATATATATATATATATATATATATTTCTTTGACAATTTCCAATGTGTTTCTTCGTTTTGAATGATTTACTTAAAGTAACTGAGAATTTTAATAAATTTTATACGTAATTATATTTAGAACTTTAAGATAATTATTACAAAATCATTTGATTTCATACAAGGAATATTTTAGAATATTATAGTCAATTGTGAAAAAAATCCAGCTCTCTTTAAATGAAATATTCCTTATTCGTATGTACAATCATTTAACTCATTGAATTTACGCATATAATATGTAACAAAATAAAAAAAAAATCAATCATCCACCAACTCATTTGTAAATATTATGTAATTTTTTCTTTCTATTAAAATGAAATACACCTTATACTATTGCAAAAGTCGCACTTAAGAATTCAAAAAAAGTTCAAAGCTACGAAACATTTAAATTTATTAGAAAATCATTTAAAAAGTATTTTATAAGCTTTTTATAGACCTTATTAAAAACAAGAATTTCTGTTCAATTATATTTCAAAAAAATATTACTCGTTTCAAATACTCTTCACGCAAAATTCATTTAATACCATCTTTCAAAATTAAATGTGCTCGGAAATTTAATTTATGAATGTTTTTCGTAAATTCATGTGGTGTACTTTTATACATGTATCACAATCAGTTTGCAAATTATAAGCCATAAAATTGTATGCCGTTTCATATTGCAGTTTTTAATAAGTATTTTAAGTTGAAACACACACTTACATTTAATATATATTATTTGAAAAAAGGACTTTAGAATATAATTGGATGTATGTGAAAAATTTATTTAACAAATTGACAAAATGACAGAAATGTTATGAGACAAACTTTCTCATTCTTTCTCCTTCAAAATTACTTTAAAGTAGTTCAAATTGTCTCTAAGCAGAAATCTTTTTAACTCGTATGTTGCAAAAATTTGGGTTAAGTTAAAAAATCTATGACATGAAGTGTCATTTTTATGCATATTTAAATTAGTTTCGGCTCAATAAAAAATAGAAAAAAATATTAAACGTTGAGAAATATTGCTAATATATTGTTGATTAATTCGTATGACTCTGCCTATTAAAAATGTAATTATAACAGTATTTCATTAAAATATACCTGCTAATTAATATGAATGAGTTGAAATCTTACTGAAATATTTCCACTAAATGATATTTCATTACTTTATAAGTAAGTCTTTGATTTTAGTTATATTTGCAACTTCAAGGCTTGTTAAGAGAGTTTTCATTTGCAGATAGTTCACTCTGGTTTTGCATTTGCTTCAGAAAATTTAATATCCTATTTAGCAAATTAAAGGAATTTTATTTTCATATCAATTTTCATAACAGATATTATATTTTTAGAAGCGCGTTTTATCAGAGCTTACTGTACAGAAACTTAGCAAAACAAATTTCTATTAAAGTTTAAAAGCCAATTGCTTCATGAATGCAATATTTTTAAATAGTTGTAACACGGTCCATAATCTGAAACTGTCAATTCACGTTAAAATCTGAGACATCTGAGGTTTCAGTATAAATGTATTTAGCAATGACATTTAAAGAACTACTTAGTATAATATTTTTCGTTGATTAGTTAGATAAAAGTAAACTCAACTCTAGTTCATTCAAACTTAGTTTGGGAACAAAAATAATACCTGCAGTCACATGATGCGAGCTTGCTCCATAACATTGCATTAATCTTATTCTCAAAATGTATAACTGGGGAATGATATCTGATCTTCCTCTTACATCAGCGTTTCTCAAACTGTGGGGCGCGCCCCCCTGGGGGGCGCGGTAACCCTGCGAGGGGGACGCGAGCATATTGAAAATAAAAGGGTTAAAAAAATAATTTTTTGGAATGAAGTAAAACAAAATGCTTTTTGACATAATAAAAAAATACACATTTACACTGATATGATTTAGTTTTATCATCTGGTGATCATCAAAAATAAGAGATTCCACTTCAAACGCTCATTAGCCGTCTTTGAACCTATAACCAAATTTTAAAAAAATATTTTGTTTGCTTTGCGGTCAAAATGAGAGCGATGAGAGTATTTTTTTTTACGTTTCTTTTAACGATGTCAAACGATGAGAGAATTTTTATTTCGTTTCTTTTAACTTAAAATATTACTTTAGCTGATCTTCGAACTTACTGGTATGGTTATCTCCGTCCTTTTTTGAGGGAAGTTGTAAATATATATAATATATTTCTTTTTCATCTTTTTGCATGTGAAACAGTTTTATGATATATGGATAAGCATGAGTATTCTGAAACATATAATGCATAATGAAAAACTTTTCACACAATTTTTTTTAGAACATTCTACACTTTCCCCATGAACAATTTTGTAATTTTGATTGCTGTTCTGTACGACTTATTATGGTTTATAAATATAAATAAGCAGAATATTAAAAAAAATGGGCATCTGTGATCCCTATTGAAGGAAGTTGAAACTGATCAAGCAATTGAAGAACCTACTGAAATAATGCATATTAATCAAGATATATATTTCGAAAGTAAATAGCAGAAAAGCGTTAGACATGAAACGTTTGAAATGATTTGAAATTTTCAAATGCTGCCTAAAGATCTCTATGAAGAAAACTATGGAGCTATAATGTAGCACTTCGCCTTGTCAAAAAGACACAAGGAAGAAAAAGTTCAAAATGCTAGTTGTAGATCTTCAAACAACAGCAAAACTACAAAAACGTGAACAAAATATGACAGTTTAGCTGGAAAATAATGTTCCTGTGTTGTTAGCGAAAAGTGTCTCTGTGATTTATGTCCTTTATTAAGGACACGCACATTTGGAACATTTTTTTTAGTTTTATTGGATTTTTTCTTAAATTTTCAAAGAAAAATTGAAAAAACCTTGAAAGTAGATAATTATATTTTCTCTTAATTAAATTATTCACTGGAATTGTGATTTTTATCTCGTGTATAGTAAAAATAACTATAAAATAAATTATAGTTTTAAAACAAACTAAAAAACACGCTTTTATAGTGAATCTAACTAAAAAGTAAAAAAATAAGATTACTTAAAAGTAACATATACAAAATTTAATACTTATCTTGTTAATTTGTATGTTTTAAAATTATGATCGTATTGTAGCTTTAGCGCCAAAGTGCATTATTATTGCATTCAATACATTATTATTTTTAGGGGGGCGCGATAAAAATTATGATTGAAAATTGGGTCGCCAGTAGTGAAAGTTTGAGAACCACTATCTTACATATTGTTTGTGTTTTAGCCAGCTATTGTCAGAATGTAATGATCATCCCATAGGAATTATGTTGTTAAAGAGTGACTCGCAGCATAAAGAGAGACACTGAAACACTAAAAGTTGAGTCACCCATAATGTGGTTTCAGGTTTTTCTTATTTTTGCACTCCCGGATGATTCGAACTGCCCTTTATGGGTATAAAGACTTTCAATACCATTTACAACTAATCAAAAAGTTGCCAACTATTATTGAGTTTTACTCCTCGGATCAGTTACTAAGGCCTTTTAAGCATCTGACTCTACTAATGATAGGTGCCAGGGGAAGATATTCATACCCTAATAAAACAAAAGCAAAGCAAAAGTGACACACCGAGGAACAGTCGTCCAATTAGGATAAAAAATGGTTGCTGTGAAAAACATAAAAAAACAAACAAGGGATTAAACTTCCCGAGCAATTGAATGATTATTTCAGAGTTTGACCGTTAGAAAGGGAGTCTTGGTGCACCTCTGACCTGGATGCAAGCAGTCACCTGTTTTGGCATAGCCTGATAAAGTTCCCGGATGATATCCTGCTGAATTTCATGTCAAAATGTATACAATCTTTGGGCTAAAACATCAACATTCCAGAATGGCTGTATTTTCCTTCTTAGAGTGTCCCGAATGTGCTCTATGGGAGAGAGATCAAGCAACCCAGCTGGACAAGTAAGTGTAGAATAAGCTTGAAGACAAGTCATAGCAACACATGTCGTGGGCAGCAAAGAGTTATTGAGTTGAAAAATGAATCCTGGATGTCACAAAAGGAGCGATAACACAACCAGTTGTAGGATGTCGTTAACGCACTGTGATGTCAGTGGGCCAAAAATAATTACCAAAGGGATCTTGCTATCAAAGGAGATTACATCCAAGTCCATAACGCCCTGATGTGAGATTATGTGGCGTGCGATATTCAGGACAGGATTTCCTTGCTGCCCTGAACCTCTCAAGACACGTTTGCGGTGGTCTTTAGGTCATTCGAAACGAGACTCATTACAAAAGACTCCCATTCCCATTCAGCGCTGTTCCGTAATGATCAAGCCAAGGCTTGATGGTGTTCAGTCATGAGAGGTAATCGCTGTAACAGTCGGTGTGAGCGTTTCTCTTTCTTAGTTGTTTGTAGAGGATCATGTTGGACACATGTGTGCTGGTCACATGGTGGATAGTTGATAACGACGAACCCGGCGTTGTGACAGCTACTCTGACAATCTTTGTCTTTCCACTCTGTTGTGACCCTCGGTCGACCACTGTTGTTCTGTTGCTGATATATGTCGTTGTTGACCAATTGCTTCCAGTATCATCTAATCATCGCACCACTTCAATCCAGATATGTCGAGAGATTCTTCAACTCATTCAACCAGCCTCTTTGAATCCGATTTAACGACCTCTTTCGATTTCTGACATCTGCTCACAATGTGCACGATTCCTTCGGAGATATCTTGCTACAGCCGAAGTAATATATATCAGTCGAAATATAACATAGATGTTGACCATTAGATTGAAAATCACTCCTTACATAAACCTGATGAATGTTGGATTTCGATGCCCTGGAGCTCTCGCTATTCATTCATTGGACACCAAATTTTAATCATTTGCATATTCGGTCCAAATGTCTTTGGAGAAGAAAGTTTATTACAATCGGCAATCAGGGTATTTTTGCATGCAATGATATTAATGCACATGGGATTTGAAACACTTATTTAAACTAAGGAGAAGATTGAGAAAAATTTCCTCTCAGTCAAATGATTCTTAAAAAAATAAAAAAAATAACACTTAAGTAATATTCCTTTAATATATTTTAAAACCATTTTCTAAGTTTTATTTCCAATGCTGGAATAGAAATGTTAACTTAAGTTTCCGTAGCCAATGGCACTCGTTTTTAAACTCATCTAAAGAAAGATTCAATAGGCTTAATTTATGTTATATCATAGTAACATACTATTCATAAATCCGTGTTTTTAGCCAATAAGTTAAAAAAAATCGTGAAGTCATAGTCACATGATGAAAATGATCACGTGTTTCTATCAAATAAGTTAATGTGCTTCGTTTTTGCCAACTTTTGATCTTTTCAGAAACTTTCTCTTAAAAAATACAAATTTGTCAACAATAATAACGCACATTTCCGACAAAATGCATTTATTTAAAAGTACATGCATAAAATTTGATTAAATAGTTTAGTGCCTGTTTTGAACACGTTTTTGTCTTTATAATGTGACCGGCGTAAATTGAGACCATTTAAATTAGTTCAATTAATAATAAAAATTTATAGCATGTTTGCAATTGATAGTTAAACTCAAAAATATTAAGCAATGGTGGAACCTTAGACAGTCTGATTATCAAACTTTTCTTAATCACTTAAAATTCACTCTATTCATCAGAAAACAATCGAATTCAGTGCATGTACTATGAATATCATGTTTATTGTAATGAGAGATGAATAATTTACATACACGGACATATTGTAAGGAGAAAATATTTTCAAAATAAATGAAAACACTAAAATGCGCATCTATTTTAACAATTCATCCGCATTGTTCCTTTACAGAATTTAATAACTCATTTCGTTCCATCTGCACTTTTGTTCCATTGATTTCTTTTAGAATAAATATAATACAGTACTGTGTAATCGCCTCTTATCTACGCATTAGTGAAGACAATCATAGAGCAACCTCTCGCTTCTCTATCTTTATTAAATAGATAATCATTGTTCGAGTCAAAGTAATTCGCATATTTCTTTATGAACTCAGTAAGAACATCAGTATATTTGTTTCCTGACTGATTAATAATTTCCGAAGTAAATTATTTCTTCCGAAGGAAATTACTAATTTTTGGGCGTAATTGCATGACGCGAAATTGCTTCCTCGCGGACTTCGTTGCTTCTGCGGTAAGAAATATTTTATCTTTAGTTAATGAGTTTATTGTGAGCCATATTTCGTATTGTTGGAATTTGTCTTGTATATTAAAATGAATCTGTGCGGATTTAGAAAATTATTCTTTATCATACATAATGATTTCTATGAAGCAAAAAAAAAAGAGAGACATACTTTTTGATTTTAACTTTATTTAAAATGCAGCGTTTTTTGCATATAAAGGGTGTTTTTTTAGAGGTATAGAACTTTAAATACGAACGATAATATGAATCGAATTAATCTTTTAATGCGAACAATAAAACAACGATGTATTATTCGATTGACATGAATTTTTTTTATTCGAAAGATAATCTTGTAGCAATACATTTCAAATATGATTTCTGGCATAGGACTGCCACGGCTGGCTCGGATGTAGTCCAATCTGGACGTCCAATTTTCGATGACTTTTTAAAACATTTGTGGCCGTATATCGGCAATAACACGGCGAATGTTGTCTTCCAAATAGTCAAGCATTTGTGGCTTATCCGCATAGACCAATGACTTTACATAGCCCCACAGAAAATAGTCTATCGGTGTTAAATCACAAGATCTTGGAGGCCAATTCACAGGTCCAAAACGTGAAATTAGGTGGTCACCAAACGTGTCTTTCAATAAATCGATTGTGGCACGAGCTGTGGGACATGTTGCGCCGTCTTGTTGAAACCACAGCTTCTGGACATCATGATTGTTCAATTCAGGAATGAAAAAGTTAGTAATCATGGCTCTATACCGATCACCATTGACTGTAACGTTGTGGCCTTCATCGTTTTTGAAGAAGGATTCCACCAGCCCATAAAGCGCACCAAACAGTCAGTTTTTCTGGATGTAATGGTGTTTCGACATACACTTGTGGATTAGCTTCACACCAAATGCGGCAGTTTTGTTTGTTGACGTAGCCATTCAACCAGAAGTGCGCTTCATCGCTAAACAAAATTCGCTTATGAAAATCGGGAAGAACGGCAATCTCGGTTTGGGACCATTTGGCGAATCTACGCCTTGCTTGATGATCGTTTTGATGAATTGTCAAACCAAACTGAGGATAAATCACTTGACAGCTGTTAAGTCGGTCGCCATCTTGGAAAGTAATGCCAACTTAAACTTCTATACCTGGAAAAAAACCACTCTTTATTTGTATTTTTTTTTCATACTTAAAATTTATAAAAGAACGTTCCATTGTTAAAAGTTCTGTTCGTAAATACATATATGAGATAAAAGAAAAAAAAACACCCATCCGGTGTAGTGGTTAGTGAGGCTGACTGCTGTACCGTAGGGTTTGGGTTCAAATCCTTGAGAAGACATGGATGTTTCTAAATGTACAGAGCCTGTGGGGCATGGGATACTCTATATGTTTGTCGAATTACAAGTCCTCTCGAAAGGTCGGAGGGAGGGGAAGAGAGATAGGAGGCCTCTAGAAACCCCCAGGGTATTCTCACTCAAAGTTAGAGGGACAGGGAACTGAACCAAATGGTACTACTTTCTGTATTTTGCTTTAAGCTGCGGCTAACGACAGACATAAAAAGTAGCTCTTGCCGCAAAGATTTTCGGGGACCTTGATCTAATACCTCCGATCTGGTTGAATCAGGAACAACTACCGATAAAGCAAAATTAATATTACGCTAGAAGGGAAAGACAAGTGATGACTACAGACTTTCAGATCTTGAGTGTTAAAGAAGCAATGCGGATGTCATTTCAGTCAGTACCTCAAAGTCACAGACTCGTGCCTGCCGTGTAATGTGTTCAAGCCTAGTACCACTGAAGACCCACCTGAAGGCACTGGTGCTCTTAAAATCTGTCCGTTAATATGGCGTAGAAGTTAGGATGTGATGAATCTATTCGCGATCCTTCCACTAATCCTCTTGGGAAATCTTTGGGAAGAAGAAATCGTGATACGGAAATTAAGTTTACTATACATAGTCAAAGTTTTCTAGCTAGAATAGACAGGAGTGGATTAAAACCAGAAATCATGTGAGATTGTTACTGACTGGTATCGTTTTTGAATTATTGTGAATAAATAAAGAGGGTTTTTTTTCCAGGTATAGAAGTTTAAGTTGGTATTACTTTCCAAGATGGCGACCGACTTAACAGCTGTCAAGTGATTTATTCTCAGTTTGGTTTGCCAATTCATCCAAACGATCATCAAGCAAGGCGTAGATTCGTCGAATGGGCCCAAAACGAGATTGCCGTTAATCCCGATTTTCATAAGCGAATTTTGTTTAGCGATGAAGCGCACTTCTGGTTGAATGGCTACGTCAACAAACAAAACTGCCGCATTTGGAGTGAAGCTAGTCCACAAGTGCATGTCGAAACAATGTTACATCCAGAAAACCTGACTGTTTGGTGCGCTTTATGGGCTGGTGGAATCTTTGGTCCGTACTTCTTCAAAAACGATGAATGCCACAACGTTACAGTCAATGGTGATCGGTATAGAGCCATAATTACTAACTTTTTCATTCCTGAATTGAACAATCATGATGTCCAGGAGCTGTGGTTCCAACAAGACGGCGCAACATGTCCCACAGCTCGTGCGACAATTGATTTATTGAAAGACACGTTTGGTGACCGCCTAATTTCACGTTTTGGACCTGTGAATTGGACAACAAGATCTTGTGATTTAACACCGCTAGACTATTTTCTGTGGGGATATGTAAAGTCATTGGTCTATGCGGATAAGCCACAAACGCTTGACCATTTGGAAGACAACATTCGCCGTGTTATTGCCGATATACGGCCACAAATGTTGGAAAAAGTCATCGAAAATTGGACGTCCAGATTGGACTACATCCGTGCCAGCCGTGGCAGTCCTATGCCAGAAATCATATTTGAAATGTAATGCCACAAGATTATCTTTCGAATAAAAAAAATTCATGTCAATCGAATAATCGTTGTTTTATTGCAATTTAAAGTTCTATACCTCTAAAAAACACCGTTTACTTATTTGGAGAGAGACTTAAAGTGTCGATTTATCAGTGAGATTAAGTTAATATTAGAAAAAAATCGGTTAGTAGATTAGATCCTATAAAAAGAAAGGACCGAGTTTGATAGTCTCCTAATCTTTCATGTATTTCGTCGTTGCTCCACTTTCGCGGTTAGCCCCGAGATATTCTTTTACTGCGCTTAATTGAATTTGTGTCATTATATTATGTGATCAAAAAATAGATTGATTTTATCATGGCTAGTGTTTCTTCCCTACCTCCTTCATTACTATGTGCCCAAGAAAGAGGTGAATATCTCTCATAAGGAGAGGAGAATTGGCAGCTCACCTGTTTCTTCGGTTCAAAAGTATGAGTTCCGTCACCAATTGCCCTAGCGCTGGGCCAATTTAAACTCATTTTGGGCCCTTGGCACAGAAAATCTACAGGCCCTCTTGGCACTGGAGGATAGAAATTTATAACCAGAAAATTTGGTCAAGTCCTTCTGGGTCCCTTCGGACCCCTGGTTGCCCACCTCAAGGGCCCAATGGATAAACCGGCCCTCAGCAAATTTATAGCTGGGCCAATTTATACTGTTTAAACCAGAAAAATTCAACAAAGAAGCATGCAAACCAAATTTTATTATTAAAGTCTTAGCAGTTCAAAAACAGGAATTTTGTCTATCAATACCCCCAATAACTCTCCCCGCTTCCCCCTGGGGTGCTCAACAAATTTCCCTATAACACGCCTTAATCCCCTCACTCCTTTGGCAACTTTATTTCATAAACGGAACATACCTTATAATTTTCAACCAGTGTTTCTTTAGAAAATGCTTGGCACGGATCTCTACACCATGATAGAAATTCGCTTATAACCAAATTTTAAGATTTGGTCAAAGTTTAAATGACAGATCTCTAAGTGAATGGGAATCTGCTTACTCAATTCAAGATTTTTACGTCTAATAGTTTAAAAAGGTGTTAATTGCCTATAACGACCCTTAATTCTCCACGACTCTCCCTATAACGATATAATTTACTTTATAAAAGAAATATGTGTATGTACGAATAATTTAAAAATGGAGATAATTATCTATAACTGGTTTTTCACTTTCAAAATGCTTAGCTATCTTTTAAGACAAAATTTCAAGTCAAATAAAAAATGCTTTCTTACTACATCATGCTGTGATTTTGAGTGATTATAGGCTATGAACATATAGTCGTTGCTATAGTTAGTACAGCGACTAGATAATTTTTTTATTAAGTTTGAAAAACGCAGAGTTGTGATAACTACGTTTATTTTATTCATCTGGTTTTAAACACTTTCAAACGCTCATTAGCTATCTTTTGGATCCTAAAACCAAATAAAAAAGATATTTTGTTTGCTTTCCAATGTAATCCCACGATGAGAGATTTTTTTTTATTACGTTCCCTTTAACCCTTAGAATACTACTTTTGATTATCATCTCTTTGACCGCGCCCCTTCTTAAAAAATTATTTTTTGGAATGAAGTAAAACAAAAATTACTGGCATATTTAACTCCATCTCTTTTTCTTTTAGGAAAGCTGTAAATAGTATTTTTCTGTTGCTTTTTTCCCCATGTAAATGAGTTTTATGATATATGGATAAGCATATTGAGAGCACTTTAAAGGATTATTTGGCCAAGATGTATCTTTATGAGTTGTATGAAATGTATTTTATGAGTTTTAAACTATTTTTTTTTAAACTGACATCGATGTTTTTGTATCGAATTCACTTTTTACATGGGAGCAGTCGCATGAGGCGCTGAATCACTCCAAATTCTGGTAAAACTGTTTATTCGTTAACAGTGACCTTGACAGTATCCTCCTATTAGACAGTCTTAATGGAAACTCAAATGAATTTGTCACATGTATGCCTCTTTTTTGAGAGTGGCAAACGGTTTTTTACAATCAAGGTACTTGTTTTGATCGAGTTCCCTGCACGACCACTTTTGTTGAAAAGTATTTTCTATGAATACGCAATACTTTCCCCTATGATTAACTTTGTGGTTTTGATTGCTGTGTTGTACGACTTATTATTATGGTTTATAAATGTAAATGAGCAGAATATAAAAAAATGGGCATTTGTGATCTCTTTATTGAAGGAAGATGAAACTGATCAAGCAATTGAAGAGAGAACCTGATGTAATAATGCATATTAATCGTGATAGCGAAAGTAAATATGAGAAAAGCGATAGACAGGAAACATTTGAGTTGAATTGAAATTTTCAAATGCTGCCTAAAGAACTCTATCAAAAAAACGCCTTGTCAAAAAGACGCAAGGAAGAAAAAGTTCAAAATGCTTATTTGTAGATCATCAAACGACAGCAAAACGTGAACAAAATATGACAGTTTTACTGGAAAATAACGTTTCTGTATTAGCGAAAAGTGTCTGTGATTTATGTCATTTATTAAGGACACGCACATTTGGAACATTTTCTTTAGTTTTATTGAATTTTTTTCTCAATATATCAAAGAAAATTAAAAGTCCTTGAAAGTAGGTAAGTATTTTTTCTCTTAATTAAATTATTCCCTGGAATTGTGATTTTTATCATG
Organism: Trichonephila clavipes; assembly: GCA_019973935.1. Taxonomy (NCBI): domain Eukaryota; kingdom Metazoa; phylum Arthropoda; class Arachnida; order Araneae; family Nephilidae; genus Trichonephila; species Trichonephila clavipes. The sequence continues at coordinate 1,749,222 of BMAU01019138.1, read as the reverse complement.
TATAGTAAAAATAATTATAAAACTAGTTATAGTTCAAAAACAAACTAAAAAAACTCGCTTTTATAGTGAATCGAACAAAAAGTAAGATAAAAAAATAAAAATATATATACTTAAAAGTAACACAAATACAAAATTTAATACTTGTCTTGTTAATTTGTACGGTTTATAATTATGATCATATTGTAGCTTTAGCTCCAAAAAGTGTATTATTATCGCATTCAATACATTATTATTTTTAGGGGGGCGCGATAAAAATTATGATTGAAAATTGGGTCGCCAGTAGTTAAAGTTTGAGAACCACTGCCTTAACTAATTTTAGAGAGAATGCAAGTAATATTTCTTCCGTCATAATAATACATTCGCGTTGTGAGGGCTCTATCCGCGTCCTGCTGGCTAACAAGTCCTCTTGAGAAGTCTTTGGTGCCTTAAAACAGTTTTATTTAGAACGCACCCTCTGAAGAAGAGAACGTGATTATGTAAATTAGGTCTGCTATATATGGTCTAAGCTTTCAAGTTATATATATAGAGAGAGAGATAGAGATAGGATAGATTGCTAGCGAATCATTGATTAATTAAATTCATAGTGTAACGCATATATTTGATAATAGTAATAATTAAGATGACGATTAGTCACTAGAGATTAAATAACTAGGAAGATAGTGTATTCGAACATGAAGTAAGTGTACGGATATTTAAAGTCTTCTCATATTTCGCGTACCTCGTTGTTTATCTAGGTATTGCTTCAATTGGGTGCGTCTCTTAGATTGGATTGGTTGAACTTGTGCTGTTAATTGTGTTACAAATAAGTTATCTAATTTTGAACATGGCTAGTCTTCCTTTCCTTCCTCCCACATCTCTAGGCGTGGGTTTGTAACTATGGCTGGCATGGTAACTTGACTTTTAAAAATCCTTATATTATGAATAATCTTTAAATATATTTTATTTCTCTCTCTAAGCTTTTCTATATTCTATTTTAATATTGTCCAAAATATTTTTTTTAAAGAAAAACATATTTATCATCGCAAATTTTATTCCTCTTACAAGTAATGCTTCTTTCAAGGAACATTTCTCAATTAATTGTTGTTAATTCCAAATAAGAATTTTTGTTTTATATCTACTTGAATTTATTTCAATGTTATTTTCCATTTTTTTATCATCCCGACAAATTTTGGCCGTTATATCCCTCATATATGTCACAAATTAGGATAAACACAATATTTAAAGTAATTTTACAAAAAAAAAAAAAAGAATCACAATTTTGTTTTTTTAAAAAATTATACAGCATCTTAATAACTTTAATTAGCAAAATACTGCCTTATTTTTAGCCCTTTCCCGAAGTTTTTAACTTCAAGCAAGTGCTTTGAATATACATATGTTGAAATCGAGAGAAAAAGTGAAGTGCTGTAAAAAATATTTTTTCCCTCAAATAGATTGTTCTAGTGGTTTGTTGTTTGTTCAATTATGCAAATATGGAATTTAAACTCCTTTTACGGAACAATGTCTCACCCACTCAAACTTTGTTGAACGTACTTCAGTAAATTACGTTCCCTTTTTTTAAAGCATAAGAGACTGAAAAAATACGGTTTCCTAAAGCTCTAGTTATTTGTTTTCCATTAAAGTGCCATTAAACCCTTACGAACAGAAATGCTGTTAAAATTTTTGACCAAATGTGTTCATAAAAAATATTCTAAGCGCAAATCTCCCTTAAATTACTCATCTAAATTCGCTTTGCAAGAAATGTTATTTTGTGAAGGATAGGATTCAGAATGAAAATTACGCATAAATTTTACAGGTACGAAACAACCAATCTATGAAATAATGAGAAGAAAAAAAACAGGTAATGCTTAGAAAAAAAAATCTTAAGTTTAGTTTTCATTTTTGGCTGTTTTTCTTGTAAATGTTCCCTTTAAAAAAATATCAACTAGAAAAAGGGATTTTTTTAAACAGAAAAGCGACTTAATATTGTTTTAAAAATTTTACATGAAAAAGAAAACCGTTTTTCACTTATTTTAGCATTTTAAGATTTTTCAAATTTACTCCTTAAATTGAAAATGCATCACGCTCTTTAGAATTCCTTCTTTAATTATATGTTCTGAAATAGATGAAGAAAAGTGTTTGCAAAAAGAATGCAGTAATAATAAAAAAAAGAAAATACGTTATGGTCTATAACAGGGGTGGCAAAAATTATAGAGCACCGTGTCATTTATTCTAAAGAAATGTTTGACGAGGTATAGAAGTGACGTTTGATAATTTTGACTTGTGACTATTGGGAGAATATTAAAATCAAATAATAACAACTCAAAACCATTTACTACAAAAAATAAAAAAAACCATTTTGCATTGTATAATAGTAAATGATTTAGTTATTATGCGTGCAATTCAAATTAAAATAATATTAGTGTGGCTTATTGTGTTGCAAGATTAAATAACAGCCTATATTAGGATTGTAAGATGTTACTTTTAGCAGAATGCATACTCAAAAGGAGTTACCGGAAGTACATGACAATAAACAAAATGCAAGGCAATAAACAAAAGTGTGCTTTCCGCCGCCCCTCCAACAATCACTCGCGTTTGTTAGTAACACTTAAAAGGAAATTGGTTATTTTGAACTAAAATGCAAACCGTTTTGATCGCTGGAGTGCCCAAAATATTGTGTTGCATGCCATTGGTTCGCCATCCCTGGTCTATAATATATATATTTTACCTGTATAAAACACTCGAAGTAAACATGGAAATACTTTGAGTTTACAATATATATTTTTAAGGTATCCGACTACGTTCGGAACCGTGGTTTGCAAAAGCGCATAAATGGATTATTTTCATGATATTGAGTGCCACATAGATTAGAATATATGCATAAAGTTGTTTTAAGGACATTTTGATAAAAAAAATTTATTTAAATATACGTTGTTAAAATATTAACTAAGAATAATCTTTTTTCCAAATGTTCGCCTTTTGTGAAAAATGCTTCTATTATAATAATAGTTTGCCTGTACGTAGCTCAGACTTCTCTACAGAGGCTCAACTAGAATTTTTGAAACATATAACTTAGAAGTGGGTTTATTCATATTTCTCGACAACAGAGGGGATAAATTTTAAGAAAAAAAACCCGCCAATAATTATTTTAATTGATGGTAACTCTGAAAATAATGTGAATGTTTCAAAAATTCTAGTTGAGCCTCTGTAAAGAGGCCTGAACTATATACAGACAAAATATTATTCTAATCGAACCATTTTTCACAAAAGGAGAACATTTGGAAAAAATATCATTCTAAGTTAATTTTTTGGCAAAATATTATATTTAAATAACATTTTTTGTCAAAATGTCCTTAAAACAATTTTATGCATATATTCTAATCTGAGGGACACTAAATATCATTAAAATTATCCATTCATGCTCTTTTTTAAAATTACGGTTCCGAACGTATTCGGATACCTTAATTGCCATTTTCCAAACTAAACATGTGGCTGCGGTAGCATGGTGGTCAAGGTTGCGCTCTCGTGGCCGGCATGACATAATTTCGAGCTTAGTATGGTTAAAGACACGCCGTGTAGAGAACACGATATACATTTTATCTGTAGAGCAGGTGTGTCAGACCTGCGTCCCATTTAATATATTGGCACACAGTAACATGTAATAAAATATCAAAAATTATCTCGAAATATAAAAGATAGTAGCAGAAAAGATATGTCAAGTGTCAGGACGAACACATTATATTTTTCTTGTCATTTTATGTATGTTTATTATAATGTATTATATTCGAAATAAACCTACATTCCTATATCTATTGATTGTCTCTTTGCAGCCCACCTTAAGTTAAACATTGTTTTTATTTGGCCCAATTTAGCCTTTGAGTTTTACACTCATCGCTGTTGAGGCTCAAATATCCTTCCGTTTGTGTGGAAGTTAGGGGAGGAGGTAATCAAGCTCATGTGTCGTCTTCGACATTTCACCTTGTTTCAGAGTCATGAAGTATTTTGGCAGTAACCTACGTGTAGCATTATAGTACGGCGATATACACTCACTCACTCCCCCAAACATAGCAGAAATGCATAACAGAAATATTGTTAAAGATGTAATATCAAAAGTAGTGTCAACAAACGAAATTTTATTTATATGCTATTGACAAATTAACTAATTGGACTGAGAAAAGTAACCGGAATTCGCACATTTGTGCGTAAAATAAATATCATGATGATAATTACAAATATTTGTAATTAATTCATTAGAAATTTGTGCAAAATCGTACAAGAAATGAATAGAAAAATAATATTAAAAAAGTAACAAAAGAAATCTTGTCACAAAATTATTATAACATACCACAAAATTTTCAAATACTTACGAATTTCGAGTGGATTCTCTGATGTAATTAATTGCTCATGTATTTTTGTAACAATCCGCATTCTTCAAATATAATTAAACTATCACGCGGGATGATTATTCCTGACCAAAAATGAAACAAAATAAATTAAGTAGTTTAAAACATTTCGCTTAGCAACCAATGATGAAAAAAATAAATATTTTTTCTTTATTGCATTCTTTCTCCAGCAATAATAATAACTCTTCAAACTCGTGAATATTCTTTTTACAGGACTCTTAAATAAAAAGCAGCATTAAGTATCACTTCAATGGATTTGAAGATGTTTCCCATTGAGAAGTGAAATCTCCCATTTTCAAATTACTGCATATTTCCCCGGAAAGAAGTGTTTAATTTAAGCTCCATTCCATAGATATTTTTGCGGCTCACATAACCCACACCAGAGGTATACATAAAAAAAATACTCCAGGACCTAGGAAACAGAAACCCGTCTCAACGATCGTAATAAAACGGTCCTTTTATACCGGACATTCGTCAGGAAATTGGACTCAGTCTAAATGCTTTACGAGCGGCGACAGCTTGCCATAAATTGTCTTTCATACCGAACATCACCCCCAGAGGAAAGAAGGGGGGCCAGTGAAAGAAAGAGGGGGACGAAAAGAAGGAAAGAAAGGAAAGGGGAGATGTCTCTTTCTTTTCCGATTCCGATTCTATTTGGGGGAGGAGGAAAGGGTGTTTCTTGATGGAGATACCCGCTGGTCATAATTGCGACTTTCTCTTGTAAGGAAGACATGACGTTGTGGAAATCTAAACTGTGTCTTTTGACGTTTTGAAAAATGGATTGGCCCTTTTTTTTTCTCTGCAGGTGTACATGTCAGTACTACAAGATAAAGGAAACATAAGCTGGATGAATGCTGTCTGGTGGGGAAATTGGATAAATAGAAAACAATTCGGATTTAGAAACTCGAGACGATAGCTTCTTTCTTTCTTAGTTCATTTATTATTTTTTTTTTTAGATTTCTTACTTAGACGATTGGCAATGGCAAGTTTATTAGTAATATTTACAATCACGTGATTTTTTTATTTAAGAATCTATATGAATCGATTGTCATCGGAAGGAATGCTTGTGTTGAGAAAAGTATATGGTTACTTTTAAGTATTGTGCCCATGGTTGTATAGTGATCAAGGTCACGAACTCGAGACCGCGTGTCATGAGCTCGAACCTCAGACCCACTGAAGACCCTCCTTTTAAATGGGGGTTCATCTGTGGGCATCTGGACTGCATTCAGTCCTCAATCCCATATCTGTTGGTCTTCGATGTGGGAGAAGGCGAATGTGATGTAGGCATGACGATGGTTAGTTGTAGCGAGAAGAACCGGGAGTCGTGCTTAACCCGGCACTTCTCGCACAGGGTATGTCATACCGACGGTCTAACTTTTTTGAAAACTTTTTCTAAACCTTTTTTTTTTTTTTTTTTTTTTTGGAAAATGGATAGTTTCTAGTGTAGCTGACTTTAAGGTCATACCTTTAAGGTACCTTAACTTCTTGGCGAATTCTAAATATATATTTTTGGATACCACCTCGTCGGGTATGTCATACCCTGAGCGTGAGTCACAGTTACATTTCAGAATGAATGAACATGTTTTAAATCTTCCTTGTGCTATGGTGTATTATTGTAGTTAGGATGAAGAAATGTGATATTTAAGTAATTTACTGGATACAGTATTTAATAGATAAAATACAACAGTATTTTCAAGTGAAGAAATTCTGTTCGTGATTATGATGAGGAAGAATCAAATGATGAAGAGTATAACTGCAAGTATGATTCCTCCACTGAAATTGATCCATGTTTAGAAGAAGGAGTACTGATAAAAATAAATGTTTCATATGTAGAGAGACACAAAAACGTTTGGGAAGTTCGTAGTTTTAAAGAAGACAACTGGTACACATCTTATCCACTTTGAGATGAACTTTTGAAAAAAAAAACTATTGCTGAAACAATAAGAGATAGTAAGAACGAAATTTAATTTTTTTTAATTTAAAGAATAGGTATATTTACTACTATATGTTTAGTTTTAAAAAGATACAGATTAAAAAAAATTAAGATCCAGTGAAAACATTGCACTTTCTCACGACAATATTAAATGAGTATATAAACAATGTGCTGAATGTTCTTACATAAAAGAACAGAAAAACTAAAGTTACGTATGAAAAATATGATAAAAATACTGTATTTCTACTTTTCTAGTTCGTTTTTACTTAAAAGTTGAACATTTGATATAAACCAAAACATGTATCTTTTTTTGTAAATTGAGCCTTTTCCTTTCTTATTTACAAGCCGATTAAAAACCTCACTGTATACATTAAAATCAATTTATCTCAATATGTAAATTTTGAAGTTTGATGCACCTTTTCTGAGAAACTACTGCTCACAGGTATGAAAATTGTGTATGGTTTATTTATAATGATGGCTAATCTATAGAGAAATGAGCGTTTTGTGAAAAATACAAACATTTATTTTTTACAAAATCTTATACGTGAAAAATGGGTCAAAATTTGCAATATTTGATAAAATATTTCATAAATTATTAAATTATTCCAAATTAGCTAAAAGCTCATTTCAATTTATTAAGAAAGGTGTACTTTAATTGTATGAAAAATTTCAAGCATGTACATATAACAGATTTTAAGAAAAGGTACATCGGGAAAAAAACAATTTAACATTGTCAGTATATATAGAGAGAGAGGTTTCCAACTCCTCTTAACCGAGGTTAAAAATTGTGAGGTCTATCGTTAATACCCCTCGTATTGCTTTTGTTTGGCTACGTTAATAAACATTCACACACGCACTTTAAGTGTTATTAATTATTCAAGAACACTAGTTTTAAGATACAGACCTTAAGTTTAAAGATGTTAGAAATTACAAATTTGAGTACAGCAAGATTCAAATAAATATAGTTTGCTTAAGAGAAGTTATTTGTCTTTAAAAACTATTGCTAAAAGCAAATAAAAATATCTTTAAAAATAGTTTAAACCCTTGAAGAGTAAAATGTGAAGCCTCGCGCCCGCGCGTGCGTATTTAAAACAAATAATAATAAAAACAATATGAAAATAAAACCCCCTATATATTAATAAATGTAAGGAATTACATTTGTTTGAAATAATTTTAGATGTTTTGAGAAGAGAAGAAGTGCTATAAAGTTTTAGAAGTGTTACGAGCATTAAATTTTATAAAAGTTTTATTTAAAAGTATATTTAATTTATATATAACAACAACCAAAAAAAATATTAATAAGTTTATTCTGAAAATCAAAATGATTTCAAACATATCAGTAATTTAGCATTTACTTTGAGACTGGATTTATGGGTGCTTTGCTCTGCGAATTTTTAAATCTTTATTTTTCGTATAATGATTGAGGTTTTTTTGTGTTGTAATATTCCTATAATATAAATATTTTTTTAAAAAAAATGTAATTTTAAACTATTTTTTAAAAGTATATATTTATATATATAAACTATTTTTTAAAAATATTATATATATATATATATATATATATATATATATATATATATATATGTGTGTGTGTGTGTGTGTGTGTGTGTGTGTGTGTGAGTGTGAATTCGTTTTTGAACACAAAACGTTTAAATAAACGTACAAAATATAATAACTAAATTTTAATTTTACTGAATTATTATATTGGATAATATTTTTTCTAAACATTAAGATACCTGTTAAGGAGACTTAAAGGTGCCTGCGTGCAGTCAAAACAAAATATTTTAGTTGAATTAAAATTGAATCTCCCTTTAAATTCAAAAGAAAGAAGAAACAGAAGGAAAGATAAATGAAAAGCATTGTAAGAAACCGTTAAAAGAAAAAAAAAGATTGAATAATACAGAAAAAGAAGGGAATAAAAAGGAAACAAATGGATGAATTTATAAAGGAATCAAAGATTTATACGAAAATAATAAGAAAACATTGCATTCAAAACCGTCAACTTTTAAAAATGCATTCAAAATATTTATTAACACAATTTCCTATCGTTTTTTTTTTATTTTTCTAAAATTCATCATGTCTTTATTTCTCATTTGAAATGCCTATTATTTCTTCCAAAGACACATGATAGATGTAATAACAAACACCACTTCAAGAGCTTAAACTATTTTTCTCTATCAAATTCGAAGGAATGCCACCATTTGCAATTTATTCTACTTATACCTTTCTGTTGGCATAACTCATTTTATTTATGAGTTTCTTGAATTATGCCTTCCCTTTATTCTTCGATTTTCAAATAAAATAAGTTTCGTGCTTCATCAGAATTTTCCGTAATACCTACTGAGATATATATTTCAAGCAATATTTTCATTCATCTTGCTTTGAGTTTGTTGAAGCATATTTTGATGTTCAGTGTGTTCTTGAAATATATTATTAAATATCTTAAATATGTAGGGGATTTTGGAGAATTCTGCTTATATGATAAATTTCTTTTCCTTTGTAATGTTTCTGACCATGTTCTTTTTTTATTATTTTTATTTTTGAAATTTGTAAATGAATATTTGGAATTTTCTTAATTGGAAAATCCATTCTTAAACTTAAAGCTGAGTATATATTATTTTTTAAAAAAGTTTCCTGATTGTTAGTAACTCGAATGTACGTTAATAAATATACAAAAAAAGTATACAAATGTACTATATACTTAATACACTATACTATAATCAAATGTACTAAATATATATGTACTTACTTTTTAAAGCTATTTCGCGGGTTCTATTTCAGGAATAAGTTTTTTCTCTTATAAACCCAATTATATCATTTTTTTTTAGTTTCGTTATATTATTTTAACATTTTGAATCTAGTTTAACATGTAATACCTTTAAATATAAGTCGATTGATTTTCACTCCGTGTAGTTTAAACATCGACTAAGAATTTAAATTATAAATAAATATAGTTTACAAAATAGATAATTTCATAACGATAGATTTTAAGTGTTTTATTAATCCAGCGCTCCGTTCAAGTTTCACCCTCTCACTGCGTAGTGTGGCCGCGGTAGCCGAGTGGTATAGGCATCGGATCGTGGCTGGCTTTGTCACGAGTTCGAGCCCAGTACCACTAAAGACCCGCCGTGTAGGGCAGCGATGCACGCTAAATCTGTCGAGAGCTGAAACGTCCTCCCGTTGGTGTGGTGTGGTAGTTAGGAGAGGGGGTGCCAGCTCAGGTGTCGTCCACGTCACTTGACCATGGTTCAAAATTATGTGGTCCGTCGCCAAAAGCCCTCGTGTAGCTGAACAGTGCGACGTTAATCTTCACTCACTCACTCACTGCGTAGTTATTTTATAAAAGTAAGTTGAAAAATTGCGTATGGTTTTATTACGTATTTCAAATCTACACATTAAATACAAATTTTAAAGTTAAAATATACAAAAAATCTTTTGTAAAAGAGTTTTTATTTTAAAATATAGAATCAGGTCATCAAAATATGAACATAAAAATATAAACAAGAGCAGCACAGCTAAATAGTCGGAAAAATACACGCTAGTGGAAATTGCGGGTTGCTCAAATTTTGCTGCATCTATTTTGCCCGTGGAAATTACCCAATGCGCAGCGAGAGTCTTAAGCCTCATTACCACTTTCAGTGTAATAAAAATTTCTCAATCCCTCCCCAAATCACATCCCTTCCATTGATCGTCCACTAAGCACAACTTACTTAATTTTACTTTGTACACTTGTTTAAATACATAACAGGATTAATTAATACATATATAATTTATGTTTAATTTTAATTGTCTCGTATTAGACAGAGTCCTTTACAAGTGAATGGTCTTCAATCGCTATTAATATTTTACAGTATTAAAGTGTGAGGTAGAAACACAAAAAATTTAGATACATGCACACATATATAAATATTTACTTACAAATAAAGCTTGAAAAAGAGACTATTTGATATTGTATTTTGCTTCCATATGATGTTCACAACAGTAAATACTGCAGTTTATTTATTAGAATAAATGTAAGGGACATTTAAAACTCGTAATATTACTTATAATATGATTTCTAAGCTTTTGTTTTTTTTCTATATACATTTTCATATTGTACTCTTCTTTCAGTTTTGTTATATATATATATTTCTGCTTTCAAAGGTACATGTGAGTTAAACATGTTTTCTCCTTTTGGGGTAACTGAATGTTTTTCAATGTATTGCTCTATGAAAATTTCTTCGTCCCTTCGGATATAAGGCTTCGTGACGTATATATTCTATAATCTTAAACTGTGATTAAGTCATATATGTTTTTGCTCTAATTAAGATCATATTATAGATCATAAGTGAGCTTTTCGTGAAATAAATATCTTAAACTAGGGGAGGAGACATACGAAGATTAAAGCTAAACAATATTAGAGAATACGCCCCTTTTTAAAATTCAAAGTAAACTTCAGACAATATATCTGAGATTACTAATATACGCAATTTACGCACATACTACTAGTTACTCATTATATAGCAGTATAAAAGAAGAATCCAAGCCACGTTAACTTTTAACCGTACGTGTAATGCTATGGGTTCATTATTAGTTAATATACATTTCATAGTAGCATCTATTCATGATGCACCTCTAATTTTTAACTATGACAAGTAACTAGAATGACACTTGGCACTCCTCTATCCAAACTTCCGTATCTTGCCACAGTGAGGTCTTTGAATCAAGTTAGATTTAACGTGCATCAATTCTATATAGGGTGTAACATAAGTGACATCAAGTCTCGAACCCAAAGCTCAACAGAAGCAACACCGGCTACTAGTTTGTAACCGTGGCCATATTACAGACATACTGATAGTAATGAAAATTGTATAAAATAAAAATAAATACCTTATAAAATATAATAACTCATTAATAAATAATCATACTTAAAAAATTCAAATACTTTATAGAAGTTATTAATTGGAAATGTAATCAAAATTATGGAGATACGAAAAAACGTTCAAATTCCATTTATGTTGTGAAGAGATATATCTCCCCTTTAAAGGAAATTAATTTTGAAAAAAAATATTAGATGGGTATTACAGTTGCATTTTCCCCCTGTTTAATTTCCAATTTGAACCACTCCGAGTTATTTTTATTTTTTCTATTAAGTACAAGAAAATATTTTTTTAAGTTTCAATTTTGTATTAACTAAAGTAACTCTACATTAAGTTTGGTGTCTCTATGTAACTGATTTTTTGGAAGATTATTTGAAAATCAAATGATTGTAGCAATTTTTGTCATTAATAATAGACGTTATTTAAGGTATATAAAATTATTTGTTAAAAATATTTCTGTAAAAAAATATTACTTGCTTTGTAAACTGCAACAATAAAATTCGTTTGCAATTTATTCTGTTAGATAATGTTAAGACTCTTGATTTATCAATTTCTCATTTGCCTTAATCAAGAAAGAACGTTAGGTATGCGATAAGACTTTCGTTTTATCTATTTAGTACATATTAATAAAGCATCTTAACGCAATATTTTATCAAGATAGATTGATAAGAGGTGTGCTTAAGTATCATTTAATATGCATGACCTCTTCTGGAAGTAGATATCATCCGAAATAAATCCCTCCTAATGGGAACACGCCACTGTTCGCCTGAGTCTCATGAGGGTACATAGGTGTAAAGGTCTAGTGATTTATACGATGAGAAAAAGGAAGTAAAAAAGGCCTTGCAATGATGAGTGGCCCACCATAAATTCCTCCGGATAGCTTTGGTGACAGAAGCAGCATTTTTGCGCCTGGTGGATTTTCCAACCCGCCTGATGTTATTGCCAGCGACAAGTGCGAGAAGATTTATTTAAAACAAAAATTACTCTCGCCCACCGCCTTTCCCCCCAAGAAAACCGTTAAAAACAAACCCGTAATGTCTTCGAAAATGACTCGAAATCTGGAAAGAAAACTGACGGGTGGAAGTGAAGAGGAGAAGTTTTGGTGTGTTTAAAACTTATGACCTTTTTCCCTCCAGTATTGCTAGAAAATGTTTCCGATGGAAGGAATTTGTAACGGGAAATTAAAACTTTTCGTGACAGGACAGTAAATTCTTACGTATTTTTGCTCATCTGCTTACCATGTGTTTGATCTTTTCTCTTAAAATTTGTTGGTGGCCAGGAATTTTCATCCCTTTAAAGTTGGGGGGTTTGCTTCAAAGGGTTGGGCATAATCTTTTCCTAAATTACCTCCACTGAGAATGGGCTGAAAAGAGACCCCCAATGGCACCAGTCCCTTTCATTTCGTTTGATTCTTAAAGGAGCTTTTAAAGTATTAATATTTAGATCGAACGTTTCCTCCTTTGATATCGAAATGAAAAGGCTTCAAATTAATCTTTGGAAATGGCGTTTCATCAAATAGCCAAATCCCGTGTTAACTTATTAAATTTCCATTCAGAGTTATAGATTTCCTTCAGAAGTTGTTGAGGTACAATAACGTTATGATTTTTGTATACTGTTACTTATTCATTCATTGAAATTATTCAATCAGTTGTTGGTGTCTGTTAAGAAATTTATCTTTAATCTGAATCCTCGTAATCATATAAGAAAACTATAAATAGAAAGATATTCAACTGAAACAAATAATCAAGAGGATTTGTTTTATTGAAGAGTAGAAATTAGTAGAAGGTTTGATAAATGTGTTTAGTTATTTGCTATTTCTTGCGCTTTTTGCTCTTTTCCATTTGAATCTATTACGTTTACTATTTCTAAAAATATATCGGGAATTAACAATAATCACATTTTCCTTTTAGTAAAAATTGACAAGTAAAACTTTTTTCCCCTTCAAAATCGTTTGATTTTCTTAAGAACGAAAAATAATTTTAGTATATTGTACAAACAAGGAGATAACCATTTTATAGTCAAGATGATATATGATAAATAAGTAATTAGATTTAAGGCTGAACTTCTCAAACTGTGGGGCACGCCCTCCGTAGAGGGACGTGATAACCCGAGAAAGGGAGAGCGCGAGCAAATTGAAAAGTCAAAAATCAAAGACTATTTAAAAAAAAAATATTAATTTATTGAAAGTAAGCAAACAAAATAAATTCTTACATAATAAATTTTTTTTAAAAAAACATGATGTAAAACACTTATAAATGTATCAGTACTGCACACAATGTATTTTGTAATTAATTTGACAATACTAAGTTAAGAATGAGTTTAATAATTACCAGTGACCACACGGGGTTTTCATATATAAAATTATATACAAACATTAACATTTATCTTGATAATTTGTACGGTTTATAATTAATTCCTTAACTGCCGATTGAAACTTACGCGATTTGCTCCCCAATGCCCCCGTTTTGCTAGTATGCAAACGTATTGAGGGGGGGGAGGAGACAGGGAATAAATAAGAAAATCCTCTGAATTAAGTAAATCCGTTGAAAACACTGTCAAGTTTATTTTGCTGCATTCCAATGCCTTAGGAAAAATTTTATGGACAGCAGTGAACTGAAAAGATCGTATTTCGGAAAGACATATATATACGTCCGGGGCAATTTACGCATTGGCTGAGCGAGACGTTTATATACGTCGGATGCCCTTAAGAGGCTAAAGCCAAATAAAAACTTAAGCGTCAAAGTATCGTATTATCGAATTCAATACATTGTTATTGTTTGGAGGGGGAGACGCAATGAAAACTATGACAGAATATTAAGTCGCAAGTATTGAAAGTTTGAGAACCACTAATTTAAGGTATTTAGGGGATTTATTTTACTTCTGTTAACATTTAAGACAAGAGATTGTTAAAGATAGTATATGCGAGCACTCATTTAGTACGTATCTTACACAATATAAATTCAATAAAAATGCAGGTGATATATATATATATATATTATGTAAAACTTTATTTTTAACATTTAAAAACATGAAATTTTAATATTTTTATCTTCACTATTTTATAATTGAAAAGTAATTTTTAGCAAGAAATACATTTTCCTAGTGCATGGATTTCTAACGGAATCCAGATTGATCACTTGGGAAAGTTTTTAAAAAAAAGCTCTAAAGTACTCCAGGGATTTATTTGGCGACGATGACAACATTTTCTTTTGAAATTTTTCAATTTGTTTAATGATTATTGGTATTAACTAATAATATGTTTTAATGAGTAAAGAACAATGCCTCTAAAGCGAAAGAACATAGTAACAAACCACTTTTTCCCTAATTTTCTGCTCACATTTTTAGTAATTGTTACGTTTAAGTTATTTTGTACAATTATATAAGTAGTTATGATTATTTTGTGTGATGTACATTAGTGAAATAAATGTAAAGGTCTGTGAAGGAAATTATGCTTTTTAAAGGTGGGGAGTTGGAAAAATAGTTAGCGAAATTTTTCTTCAATATCTTCTATTTCTGTTCATTATAAGTGATATTTCAGTAACTCTTATTTTTTATGTTTTGAATTTTTCAGGATTGTCCCTGTAAAGCATTTTAATGAAAAATCTTCCTTCTTTTTTTTTCTTTTTCCACACATGGAATATCTTTCACTAACAATGGAAGGGCGTCATTATGTTGAACAACTTCAAGGATCAATACCACGTGACACCATCACCACTCCAAACAAAGCTGCATTATCTTATTCTAAATTGGCCACCCTCTTATCAAAAATGCCCCCCAACTGGGCTATATACCCCTTCCTTATCTCCCACCCAAATGAAGACTAAATAAAATTATTACTTAATGAGGCATTTTAAAAGGCGTTAAAGCCACGGCGCATTCCAGCATTGATCCCTATCTCGAATAAAATATGCTACCCCTTCATTATTCTGAACAGCACTTCCTCTGGAGCCTTTACCACCGACTATGTCAGGAACGGTCCCTTTTTATGCCCCCCTTTACGACCGATAAGGAATGATATATACCACGTGCTACATCTACTCTCTAATTGCTAGCCTGGATAAATTTATTGCCGCTGTGTGTTTTTAACCCTAATTCGGATTAGTGGAATTGTCTTCTGATTTATTGACTGACTGCTATTGGAGAGTTGCGGTTCACGTGACATGTATGTACCAAATGAATTTAATGGTTGGATTTGACTATTTCGATTGAAGGGGGATTATGTGGTTAATTTATCGATGGAGTTGGGTTGCGCAGTTCGTTATCGATTGTGCTCTGTCAATTGTAAGACAGACACTATGGTTGAATTCCTGGTATAACACTCATTAAGATGGTATTATAGTAAAGGCTTGTTTAAATAGGAATTACCTTTTAGTTGTTGTACTCTAAATTTTTTCTGGAAATTCTAGTTATGGGGGATATGACATATTAATATTGTTTGTGTACAGGCGTTCATTTTGATTAAAAAAAGTGATTCACATAAATTAAGCTTTGAATTTAATTAAAGATAACTCAGAATTATTTTTATTTTGATTGTGGAAATTTTGTTTAGATACAGAAAATAAGTATTACGGCTAATTGTCTCTGAAGAGAACAAAAACGCTTAAGGTTACATTAAGAAATAATAATCTATACGAGCTTCTCAAACTTTCAGCATTTACGACCGAGTGTTCAATCCTACTTTTACTCGTTCTACCCTCCCCCCCCCTCCATTCAATAACAATGTATTGAATTCAATAATGTACTTTCACGCTAAAGCTACATTACGATTTTAATTATAAACCGAACAAATTATCACAATCAAAGTATTAAATGGTGTGTAGGACTAGTACATGGAAGTCACTATTAATTATTAAACTTCTTAAATTAGTAATGACAAATTAATTATCAAATGCATTGAGCAATACCTATACATTTGTAAAAATATATTTTATTTTTTACTATGCTAGAATGTATTTCGTTTTGCTTCCTTTCAGTAACTTAATATTTTAAAAAAATCTTTTATTCTCGATGTGCTCGCAGACTTCTTACTTATAGAATTATCGTGTCCCCCTTGGGGGTACGCTCCACAGTTTAAGAAACACCGTGTTAATGCATTACACTATATATATATATATTGTATATATATATTGTATATATATATTGTAATGTATCTTTTTGTATATAATTATTATTTTATCATTCATTAAAGAGGATCTCGATATATTGCTAAAATAAAAATTAAAACGCTGTGATGAGTATAGATACTGGTTTCACAGTCATAACTTTTAATAAGAATATAATTACTGACTATGTGAATTATGCAAAGATATGGAATATATTAACATTAAGATAGTTTTGTGAAATATGATATACCTCTGGAGGCAGAATTTAAGTAAAAATATATTAATAATTTAAAGAATTATTACTTTACTGTACATAAAAGTATTGTTATTTGTTCGTTTATTCTTGCTGTATTGTGTACATTTTTAAATGTATTACGGGTGTGTGTGTGCCCATATTCGATTATTAATGTTGCATGAGAAAATCTATCTATTGTAAAATTTAAGTTATCGCATACGGACTAGAAGAAAACAGGTAATAATAGTGTAAGTTTTTATTTATTTATTTTTTTATGTTTATGGGGTATTTTGTTTTAACATTACTTTACGCCGGACTATATTGTTGTAAAATTCAAGTTAGTGTTTTTATCAAATAATAATTAAGTGCTTTGATTAAATAATGACAGAGAATAAAGTATCACTTTTTATTACCGTATTTAAATAATCGAATCTAAGCCGCCGTTGATTTTAAGCCACACCCCTATTTCTCAACACGCTTTTCTGAAAGAAATAAAAAAAAAAAAATAGTGTAAAAATAGATTGTCAATATCCAATAATTACGGAAATTTAAAAAAAAGTACTTATAAGAAGTGAATATCTAAGTATATCAGTATTAAAAAGTGCATACATGAACCTGTAATTGTTCTAACCTTCAGTGTCATGTTAATTTGCTTTATCTAACGAAATTTTTTGTCTTGGATTCTAAGTGACACCCATTTTTCAAAAGCCTTAACATTGAGAACAAAGCATTGCTTAAGTTCGAATAAATACGGTATATGTATTGTTGGGCAAATGTTTTATTTCCTCTTGTGTTTCAGCATTATATGGATTCCATATACCCGTAATTTCATATCTTTTAATATTACAATCATTATTTTTCAATGAAAGATGTCTATGAATTACGAGGGGGGGGGGATAAAAAGTTATTTTCTAAAAATCAATCTTCTAAGCTAAACTATTCTCAGAGAGACAACGGCCCACAGAGGGTCAAGGCCTAATGTGCCTGTCTTATTTTACGTGACCTTGGGCGCTGAGGTGCATCAACAGATGATACGATTATGCTGAATCACACACCCCAGTGTTTAGTTCCTAAGAAATATTGGTACTCATTTATAGACTCACTGAAGAAATGAAAGGCTGAATTGACATTGCACAACTTGGAGTTGAACTCCGGACCTTAACTGTGGAAGCGTAAATCAGTCTTCAGGGAAGTTTGATTTTTTCAGTTGTATAAACTTTTACGGATCTGATAGTGGGTTCATAATGTTAAAGCCTTCTCTCTCTCTATATATATATATAATCCAAAATATATAAATATACAGATAGCTATAGAACCTAAGATATCTATACTAAATAGGAAGAAATAGGTACAGTAGTACAATAACAAACTCCTGGCCTTAGGAACCAGGGATGCAGGTTTAAACAAGTTTTAGGGCTAGCCAACCTTCACCTGTAGTTTGTCATACTACGTACCAAGAAGAAAGGAAATAATAACATTATGAGAAATTTAAATATTATAAATAAAATCACTAGACTAATAAAATATAATTATAAAATTATAGCCTACTAGTATTCACGGTATAGATTTAAATTCGATGCAAAATGTAAATAGTAAGACTTACTCCGGGAGTGTAAAAACTGGTTATGTTTCCCACCAAATACATGACAGGGATAACAGTTCCGCATAAAGTTAAAATTATGATGGAATAATATAAAGTTTATATATATATGTACTTTTAAAAATCATAATAATATTAGTGGAAAATATAAAGGAATCCTATAAATATTTAAATAATAATATTAATTTATTAAATATGTGGCACCATCTATTTAATAATTGTATAATTTGTTAAAAATATCAGTAATAAAACATAATGTCAATAAGTTATTAATACAAATTGTATATCATTAAGAACTATTAGAAATATAACTAAAGAAAGTTAGGATAACCATGTTCACACACAATACATTGTTTAATAAATTTATTAATATTTAAATAAATATTAGCTTTATCACTAACTAAAATATTATATTACGATAAGTATAGCTAAAAATAATATTTCTATACATAGATATTGATAAATTTGAATTCCAGTAGGGCACTTTAAGAATGTTTAAATTAAAGGCATCTCTTTTATCATAAATATTACTATGTAATTTCAAATCCTTATTACACACACGCACACCCACACACACATATATATATAATATATATATATATATATATATATATATATATATATATATATAATATGTATTTATATATATTATAATATATATATATTATATATAATATATATATATATTAATATATATATATTTATATATATATATATATATATATATTAATATATATATATATATATATATATATATATACATATATATGCTTTTCATCTATAAAATTTTGAAATGGAAGAAATAGGACATATCAATAATATAAATACAAGTGTAATGAGAAGAATGTGTTCTATATATATAATATATAAAAATTGGACACCCATTTCAACATATTTATACATTTAACTAATAGGTAATAAATGTGTATGTAATATAATGTATCAGAAATATGGATTACCATTTATGAATTATTACGAAAAGTAATAGGAGAATATTACATAATTTTAAAAATATGGAACTCTAATGTCAAAGTAAATGGCATTAATTATTATGAATGGATTAAGATTCTTCTAAAATCTTCGGCAATATATTATCAATTTGTTTGATATATTATTATTCTAAGTTATTCATTCAAAATTAATAATCATGTGCCAATGGACAGGGACGGCTTAAGGCGTAGGCCACCAAGGCCATAGGACCTTTCCCTCTGTGGGGCCTCGTTTCGTTTTCTACTGTGTCTTAAGATCATGTGTGGTCCCCAGATATTTTTAATGGCCAAATATTATTCCAGAAAATATTTTCGATAAAACAAGGAGTTTCAAACCCCACTGGTAAAAATGATAAGGCTGTATTATTATGTGATAACCATTTTCCATGTTTAAGCTTTAGCCTAATACCATAAAAAGTCATTTAACTCATTTAGTGGAAATATGGTCATCGGTCGAGTCGGTTTGTGCCTAGGGTGTTCAGATTGTGAGTAATGCATATTTATTTATTTCAAGTTACCATTTGAACAAGTACTTGGCAATACATGCTATATACTGTCTACTTTTAAAGATCGCAGGTAGGGCCTACTTTTGCATAGGGACACATGGTCTCAAAAATTCTTAAGATTTCTCTGAACCCAGGGCCTTAAGGTATCCGACTACGTTCGAAACCGCGATTTTAGAAAGCGCATAAATGGATAATTTTCATGATATTTAGTGTCACTCAAATTAGAATACATGCATAAAATTATTTTAAGGACATTTTGACAAAAAAATTATTTAAATATAATATTTTGGCATAAAATTAACTTAAAATAATCTTTTTTTCAAATGTTCTCCTTTTGTGAAAAATGGTTCTATTATAATAATAGTTTGCCTGTATATAGCTCAGATCTCTACAGAGGCTCAACTAGAATTTTTAAAGAAATCACATTATTTTCAGAGTTATTACCAATTGAAATAATTATTCGCGTTTTTTCTTAAAATTGCTCCCCTTTGTTGTCATAAAATACGAATAAACCCCCTTCTAAGTTATATATTTCAAAAATTCTAGTTGAGCCTCTGTAGAAAGGTCTGAGGTATATACAGGCAAAATATTATTATAATTGAAGTATTTTTCACAAAAGGAGAACATTTTGAAAAAAGTGTATTCTAAGCTAATTTTTTGCCAAAATATTGTATTTAAATAAATTTTTTTTGTCAAAATGTCTTTAGAACAATTTTTTGCATATATTCTAATCTAAGTGACACTAAATATCATGAATGTTATCCATTTATGCACTTTTGAAAATCACGGTTCTGAACGTTGTCGGATACTTTAAAGATTCTTAAGATGTCTCTGCCAATCGTGTATTACTATGTTGCGTGAAAGGAACATGCATTAAATCAGAAGGATAAAAAAACTAAATGAAGTATAGATTATACTTCTAAAATTTGCTTGAATACAACCGACATTTGAAATGAATAATTTGAATTAATTTACTTTTCCAATGTGTAGGTTCAATTACTTTAAATTAAAGAAACAATGTGCACGTCTTATTTATCAATTTTTTATAAAAACAAGCTATAGAAGTATCCTCCCACAAGATTTCCATATTACACATGAAACTATCCCATAAAAATTCATCGAAGAATTCACCACCATTCTTGTACATTTTGAACAACAACTCCGTCTTATTAAACATGAATTACAATCGCATTACTACTTCGATAACCATCTAACTTTTCTTTTGTTTCTCACATACCAGATATGAATTCCTTTCAATTTATTTCTCCGCATTCCTTCTGGATCAAAGATCGTTAATGAGATACTTTATAACAGGAATGCTACCGATATTCCGCCTTTTGGTTCAAAGTAACTTTGTGATTGGGATCAAGAATGTCATAGATTGATAACGAGATTATCCAAATTAAGCTATTGTTGTAGAAAGGTATCTGAACATCTTCCCGGAAATATTGAAAAATAAATATAAATAAGGCTTTAATATAATTGAAGAATATTTGTGATGAGGATGTTTCTAAGTTTCAGAATCTTAATCATTTATGATTTGAGACATTCATTTGTTTTTCCTCTGAATGTAAATATTTAATTTATGAGTTTATTATGTAAATTTAATAAAAAAAGATTGTATTAAATATATTTCTTATAAATAATACAAAACTTTTATTACCTAATTGGCACAGTTCTCCTTGTGGAACTGATTAATTAAAGAACATTTATGTATTACATTGTTGCTATATTCAAATATGCGTTTTTCAGATTCTCAACTCCTTCTCAGCAACTCCTTCTTTTATGAAAGTGTTTCTTATACTTATTAGAGGTTTTAATTTATTTTGAACTTTTACTTTTCTAAATCATGTAAATTACGCTTATATAATTTTTTGAAAGGAACTCATTTTCAACAGAAACTAAAAACATTGATATGACTTAAATTATATGCTTGGATGTTGAATTATAGTAACTTAATTTTAGTTCGATTATATATACATATATACAAATGCACACACGCACACACACACACACACACACACACACACACACACATATATATATATATATATATATATATATATATATATATAATGTGTGTATGTATATTTGTAAATGTGTGAATTAGAGCTTTATCTCTTTATAATATAACAGTTTACGTTCATCTTTTGATTTACAGTTATAAAAGCTTGGCACATAAATATGTTTTTGATTTAAAAACATATAGAATGTTTTCTTCATATCTTATTTCCTAAGACATCAAAGCATATAACAATAGTCTTAAAATGCATAAATACATATTACTTATTTAAATTATTGACAGAGGTAACTTATATATATTAGTTTTTCAATATGTTATGTTAATTGAATTTGTATCAGTTTTAAGAATTCTCTCAATTTTAATTTCGTATATTAATGAATAAGATGGGATCTTTTGTTACGGCATTAAATGTCAATACATATGCATATATGCAGTTTCTGAGCAAATTTAGAACAAACAGCAGAGAAATACACAATTTTATAACCAATCATTGATGTAAAATGTTCAAAATTGTGAAATTAAAAACGGAAAATGCAAATGTAACGGAATTATTCAAAATATCAAATTTTTCTAAACTGTTTATGAATATCAGATGCTTTTATTTTATTTTATCATACATGATATCTGTACATAAATATTTCAATAAGCATAACCTATTTTAAATTAATATAGGCTGTTAAAATTAGTTTCTATTCAGTTTGATTTTTTGCATGAGAGAAATGCTTAAAATTCTACTTGGGTTAAGAAAAAACGTGTTTCTTAATTTTTAGAACGGATGAAAACATTTGCTTTCATTTCCTTTTAAAATAAAGGTGTTTAATTAAATAGAAAATACATTGTATGCGTAATTAAAGCATGTGTGAAATAATTTAAAAAGGGGTAAAATAGAATGTGTTTGTGGAATTTTGTAAAAGAGAAATAAAATAAATATAAAACAAAGGAATGCAAGAAAAAAAATTAAGGAATCCGAATGCCTTTTTTAATCACCCACAGAATGAAAATTTTCTAAATACATGTAAAACATTTTTTTTTTTTTCTAATTATGTCTTACTATTTCATAGTCTAAAATAAAACGAGACATAAGAAAAAATGCAAGACCGAATTTCAAGGTTTTAAAATGCTTCGTTTGCAAAACAGTTCTTATTTCGTATCTTAAAAAAATTATTAAGGTAACCCAGGTATTAAATATTTTCCTAATCTACCTTATAATTTTTTAAAAGTTCATTTCATAGCTTTTATGAAAGCATATTGTAATAATCCGTACTAATAATCAATTTTTTGCAACAATAATTTTAGAAAATATAGGTTTTTTTTCTTTTTTTTATATTACTTTTGTTTAAAAAAAAATTATTTTCTACTTGCTTTCACTAAAACCATTGAAAGTATATTTCTTAAAAAAGGAATAGTCATCTTTTTTTTATCCTTGTATATTTTACATGCAAAAATAAATGAAATATTTGACAAAATATTATACACCATTTTATTCGACACAACAGAGACTTTAGTAGTTTGTTTATAAATATAAATGCTTACAAATTTATACATATTTTTCTTTAGATCATTTATGTTAAAATTGCTCTTAAGGAGTAACTTTATTAGCTTATTCACTTGTGTTGCTCCTAATGTCATCCAAATGACAACGACAAATCGAGGTCCATGATATTCATTACGTCAAGGGGCTAGATTACATCTGTTGTTAGCTGTAGCTTTGGGCATGATGCAGGTGATTATACGTTTTGGCTACATTTCACCTCAATTTTGAGAGAATACTCCTGAGGTTGGTTCCATCTGCCTTTCCCTACCACCAACCTCCCGAGAGGGTTTTTAGGTCGAAGAATATTTAGAGTGCCTCTATGCTGCACAGGCACTATACATTCATAAACATCCAGGCTTCCTCTGGGATTTATACAAAACCAGACCCTATAGTACAGCAGTCAGCATCACTAACCACTATACAGACTAGGTGAGTCATCCGTACTACTATTATAAAAGCGAAAGTTTGTGTGAGTGTTTGTTACTTTTTCACGGAGAAACAACTGAATGGATTTTAATGAAACTTTACAATAATATAGCTTACACATCAGAAGAACACATAGGCTATAATTTATAAAGATATTGTGTGAAGTTTCGAAAATATAACGATACTTGTCAAGAAAGAAGGAAAAAATTTGCCATCTGCATAAAAGACGGTAACAGCATATATCTATCCTTTTTGTGCAAAGAAAAACTTTCCCTTTTGTTTTGTCTACACCATACATCAGCGCACGCTCGCTTTAATTTATTCCTTTGATCAGTGCAATCACTATTTTTTTTATTTCATAATAAAATTAGATTTCGAAGGGAGAGGTGGAGGCAAGATTTTAACATAAAATAAATACAACAGAAAGTGATATTAATGTATTACAATTCCAGATAAAAATTATTCATACCATTTTAAGAGTTCATTACACAAAATTTGTAACAATGTGTAACTTTTGCTGAACAGTGATCAGCTTAGGAAGGTGTTTTCAAAAATCGACTGATAAGAGATTTTTGAGGAGTTATAAAATTTTCAAAAAAAATACCTTTTATCAGCTATTTGATCTACAGACTTAAAATTTAACAAATATGTTTTTTTTTTGTTTTATTCGCAATTCACGTAAAATTAACTCATTAAAAACTTCTTTATCCTTCAATCTGCATTGTTTAATTTTTCAATTTACCCGTGCGAAGAACGGGTATACCAGCTAGTTCGAAATAAAATAAACACATATAAAATTGATTTTCAAATACAGTATTACTTCTTTTGTGCTGAATAACCCAGTGCTTCGAAATGCGAAAGTATGTTAAATTTTGATGGGAGAAAGGTGTATTCGTAATTTCATTTGTAAGATTTCTTGTAAAAATTTCTGGAAATTTCTCTTATTGTCAAACAATTTTAATTCAAAGTAAAATTCCTGTATTGAAAATATAAAGCAGTTGCTCTTATTGATAATAATTATCAATTAATAATTCCAAAGGAATCGCAAAATCACGGTTAAAATATAAAGTATTTTTAACCTTTCTTATATAATCTAAAACCTCACTTTTCACGGAAATATTTTACTAAAGAAAATCTTTCAGATTTTATTTGGATTTTAATGAGAAACTTTAAATTACCTTTCCCATAAAAAATTTGCCCATTTATTTAGAGGAGAAAAACATCTTCATATATAAGTCCCTGCTTTGTTTCAGCGATAAATTCAGTTTAAGTTATGACACCACTTTCATTCCATAAATCTTGGAAATTTAACAAACAAGTTGAAGATTAAACAGCGTTATTCACTAACGAAAGCAGTATCTGTTTTTTTTGTACTTCAATGTAAATTTTAATTTTTTTGAGTGTTTTAAAAATTGTAATCTTTCATAAAGTACTTTGTTTCCTTTTGTGTTATTTATGCGCTTGCAAGATAAATTTGGATGTTTTTTTTTAAACAAAATAAAGCATAAATTGTATCATCTTCATAGCTCTGTTTTTAATATCCTATTTTCATATATCTTACTTTTTTTTGTAAGAAACTTTGAAAATTCTTAGTGGTACTCTGTGACTTACAAATAATGATCGATTGCTTGAATAAATCTTTTCGAAGTGAACTTAAATCTCCTCATTTTTAATGGCGAATATATTTTCATTGCCATTTACAATATCATAATTTGCTGCATTTGTATGTTTTAAGTTTAAAGATAAAGAGAGAAAAAAATTGATGGGGATCTGATAAACTTAATTTGTAATTATAATCAAAATTGCATCCAATTTTTAAGAAATTTAACCTGTAAATTTTACCTTTCACAAACAAAGTGTAACGGCAGTCGGAAAGCTAAAATCTTATTTTTTCGACAATTTGAGATTTTTACATTTTCAAATTTTATAGATTTTAACCTTTCTAAAAATATCTTACTTTAACCTCTAAGGTAATTAGAAGCCTTTAAAACTTATTTTTAAATAATCGTTGAAACTGGGCCACGTCAATGGCGAAAAATGTAAGCAAAACACTTCATTTTTGCTTAAAAGTTGAATGTCTGATATAAACCAAAACATGTATCTTTTATTGTAAATTGAGCCTTGTATTTTTTTATTTCCTATATTTATTCATTGCATACATTAAAATCAATTTATCTCAAAATGTAAATTTTGACTGCCGATCTATCTTTACTGAGAAACTACTGTTCACATGTATATAATTTTTTTATGATATATTTATAATGATGTCTAATTTATACTGAAATTAGTTTCTAGTAAAAAATTCAAAAATTTATTTTTTGCAAATTTTTTATGTGAAAAATGGGTCAAATTTTGTAATGTTTAATAAAATATTTCATAAATTATTAAAAAATTGAAACTTACTAAAAGCTCATTTCAGTATAATGAGAAAGGTGTACTTTAAATGTAGGAAAAATTTCAATCATGTACATATAAACAGATTTTGAGATAAGGTACATCGAAAACAGCCCATTTAACATTGTCAGTATATATAGCGAGAGATGTTTCCAACTCCTCTTAATAACTGATATCATGAAGTAAATTTAATACAGTCGGATCCCGGTTTAACGGACCCCGATATAACGAAATTTGTGATTTAAAGAATTTTTCTTTTCCTCTCCCCCTGATCAAAATAAAAGAATAAACCACTATTTAACAAATAGTAAACCCCGAATTAACGAATTATTTCTGCAACCCCCAATTTTTTTATTAGTTTGGATTTGAAAAAACTAACTATCTTCTCAAATGATTATCCTTTTTGTCCGAAACAGAAAACTCTTCTTTGTATGCAGCAGAGTCGAAAAAGAATTCTTTCAAGTCAGAAATCAAAAAGATTACCAAACAACTATTAGTCAGTAGTGCTGAACTTTAATAAAACAATTAACTGGTGCAGAATAAGATGTACTTTTTAACTATGGGTATTGATTGTGTAGTTGCTGATTACATAATTTCCAAAAGGTTAGTGCAAAAAATTTGAATTTTTTTGGACCCCAATATTACGAAGAACTCTATTTTAAGGAATAAAATGTTCGGTCCCAATGATCTTGTTACATCGGTGTTCGACTATTCTTCTTTTCTGTATTTTGTGTGCATGTACGTCAATCACTTTGTCATCAGTCATCCATTGAATACAGTTTATATATATATATCATTCTTCAACCTTTATAATAACACTAAATATTACATGAGAATGCCTACAAAACGCACACAAATATGTTTCAATTAAACATTTTTTCTTATATGTGTATAAATTATCATTACTTAAAATTTTTATTGTTGCAGTTTAGATTGGAAAACTAATGTATATTATCCTTTCCACTCTATTTCCTTAGAACAAAAGCTTATACAAATTCCTAAGAATGCA
This sequence comes from Trichonephila clavipes, assembly GCA_019973935.1. Taxonomy (NCBI): domain Eukaryota; kingdom Metazoa; phylum Arthropoda; class Arachnida; order Araneae; family Nephilidae; genus Trichonephila; species Trichonephila clavipes. Next base: position 1,722,233 of record BMAU01019138.1, on the reverse strand, counting down.
TCTGTACAAATGAATATTCATCTTTATCTACTATATATTTTTAGAAATAGCGAAAAACAACGGATGCGTTCCTTTTAATATATGTTTTAAGATGCTTTATTTTGAATAATAATATATTTTTTAGAAAAATAGGTGAAATGTGTCAGCTCAAACTAAAGATCCATTGAAAGAAAGATATTTTTCTGAATAGAAATATTTATTGTCACCAAAATCATCGTCATGTGTTACTTTTTGTACTTAGTCAGAAAACACTAGAAAGTATTTTAATGTATTCAATTTTAATTTTTGTTTCTACTTTTAGAATTCCTAGCAGAAAAATATTACAAGTAACATTTCATTCATAGCACAAATTTAAGATCAAACGCAGTATTAATGTCAACGGTAATTACTGCTACTGAATTTTTGAAAGTTTAATGTTGAATGAAATGTAGCTTTGTTTGTTGTGCTCAAACAAGTTGTAAAATTATCAAAGAAAAAATTATATTGCTTAAAAGTTTGCATACTATTTCAAATTTTGTAGAAAAATAAGAAAATATGAAAGAAAAATACTGTGTGTGTGATGCAACATACGAATTCAGAAACACACACACACACACATATATATATATATATATATATATATATATATATATATATATATATATATATATAATTAAAAAAGGTTTGATAAATTACTTTCTTTTTTTTTAAAAAAAAATACTGAAATTTTTTATTAAAAATTGAATTTTTGCAACCAATGGCGGCTGAATTAAATTTTATGAATTAGATGAAAAAAAATAAGCAAGATTTTTTTTTAAAAAGCAGCTTCATATACAACCAAATTACAACAAACTATTTTAAAAAAAAATCATTAAGAATTTTCTTTTTTTTTTGAGGCTGTCATTATGTCCCTTTCTCCACTTAAAGTCTTAAGTTCGATTGGATTATTTTATGTTTTAATTAATATTTTTATTTTTCGTCTCTCGAGTAAAGGAGAAAAAAGTGTTCTTTAAATAAAGTGCCATTACAAGGAGTTAAGTTGTGTTTATTTTAATTCATGTTTATTCAATCGATCGATAAGGAAGAAAAATGTTAGAACAGAAAAACAATTTTCCCCTCTTTCTAATGGGAATGTAACTGATTCCTTTGTTGAATATGCAAATGATTTTAAAAAAAAAACATTATTTTATGAATTTAAAGCGTCAATTTTAATAGATATTCTTTTTTTAACGGTTCCTTTTTTTTTTCTTTTTGCTACTTAATTTCGTAAATTGAGAATGAGAAAAATAGAATTTTGGTGCCTGAAGATCTAAACCCTGCTTAACCTTTTCAAGGCGATAATCAATGGATTTACTAATCAATAGAAAATATTTCAGGGACGGGAGTGTCCCATATGCATCCACCCTAAATGTCACCGACCGCCGGGTGATGCACCCGTGAATCGTGTTTTTTACTTTATCTACAACAGTGGTCTTCAAACTTTTTCAACTCACGGAACCTAGAACCAGAGGATGTTTTCGTGGAACCTCTAGAACTAGAAAGTATTTCGTGGAACCCTATTCCACACACACATTTAGAAGAATATATCTTAAAATAATATTTAAAGTAGATCAACATTAGATCAATATAAAGACAATTAAAAAAGTATTGCATTTATTATTAGAAATTTTTAATTTACTTTTAATATAAGTTACTCATTAATAATATTATTCTGGGATTCAAGTGTCACATATCCATGTATTATGTTTAGTAACTAGAATTTATGTTAGCATTTTTTCACACAAAATGTGTAAGTCTAGGTCTATTATTAATAACTGTAATTGCATTATATATTCTGAGTTTCATTTGTTTCTATTCTTTGTTTTTGGAGCCACTCACGTTGAGAAATACATTTAGCTCATACACATTGTTCTGAATGGCATTAAAGTGCTTATAAGTGTGTGAGAAATACTGTATATTTGCATGAATTTGCAACTTAAAATTTAGGATATGTTCCTGCTTAGATTTATATTTTTAGTATCGAATCTGTTGATATGCTGTAAGTGCTTTTCCAAAAAAAAAGGTACATGTTTTATTAGAAAATTATATAGTTTTGTGTGTGTAAGACATTGTACTAACGAGTATAAAATTATCTCATGGAACTCAGGATAGCAAACAATGAAACATTCGCAATCTTGTAAATAATATATATATGACAGGGATGAGCTTTAAATTCTTGTGGGTATATAAACATTTCAAAGAATGTGAATCCATTTTGTATACTCATTTATAAGTTTCTTTTTGAATTTTTCATTGTGAATCATGGAAGTCCTGGGTATGCCCCGTAGAACTCTAGGGTTCCATGGAACACAGTTTGAAAACCGCTGATTTGTAGGACTAATCATCCCCACGAAAAGTTGCGTGGAACGACCAATAGCTTGATTAAAGGGGTTTGAGACTGGTGCATATATGACATACCCGTCGAGAAAGGGTTAAGAAAGCGGTTTAAAACATTCAGCAAACAAATTACATGATACAATTAATGCATTTCATTATCCATGAAAAGTGAACAGTACGGTATGGCCCCAAGACGACTGGAACTGACAATTTTATTCGTACTTTAAGAAAGAAAAGCTAAACTTGTAGTTTTAAATTAAACGAACCACATTCAGACTGACATGAAGACAACCATCAATCTTAAGCTCAACATCAATCTTTACTCAACAAGGACTTTCTTAAATACACACTTGATCCAACAGAAAGAAATTTATTTTGCGCGGGAAAATTGCCAAAAGAGCATAGCTTCCGCTAAAGGAAGCTATTATTCTCGAGAGAACGGAATGGCAGTTTTGGCTTTCTTAATACTTAAAACGCATTCAGTTGATGAAACACGTAGTTCATTTTTCATCTTAAAGTAAAAGAAAAAAAAAAAGAAATCATCTATTTAGAGTAATAATTGGCCATTTCAACGTTTTGTTAAGTGACGAACTATGAAATTTGACAGCTAAATTACAACCCGTAGATGTGATAAAATTGTTTGAGAAATAATTTGCATGCTTTATGTTACTTACAAAAAAAAAGAACAATTTTTCTATTCCTTTGTGTAGGAAAAGCAACGAAGACATTTAATCACATTTATTTTTAGATTCATGAGTTCAAAAGAAATCCGTGTTTTATACTTAAAATAGTAATTAATTTGTCAATTGTTTCTTACCCACAAATGCATGCTCGGATATGAATAATTTATATCCAAAGTAAAAAGAAGACAATTTGCGTGTTTGAATCATTGCTCGTGTCTCTTTTCACCAGCACAAATATTATTATTTTCAAAACTATATTAAAAGAAAGAAAAATTTAATTAAACATTTTTATTGATTTGAAAAATCAATCTTAACCTGCAATTGTATTTTAACATATCAGAGGGTGTATTTAATTAATCGACATGTAATCTCAATTTTTAAAGAGTGAAAATTAGCCTGAATCATTCATAAGTTTAAAATTAATAAAAACTAATTTTTGTGTGCTCAAGATTTATGAAGTATCGATCTTAAATCGGCTTCCACTTATGGTTTGTGTCAACATAATTTTGATAACTCTGTGAATTATCATCATGTGTTTCTTCCCCCCTTCTCTCCCTTCTTGTGTTCATGCATGCATTTTTGTACTGCACATTTTAAACTTTTGAATTTATGTTTTTATCATACACACACAAACCATTCTTGTGTACGATTCGGTACTCCATCAAGTTTGAACTATTCCAGCCAAAATAAAGTTTGGCTCAGAAGAGACCAGAGTTTTGTCAAGAGTGTCGAAAGAGGAAGTAGATTAAAAGTTGAGCATTTTTCTCGCACACTGTGTAAAAAGCATTTGTAAATTAACGGTTACGTTGCTTCAATAAGCATTTCAGAGCTTTCTCTTACATTTTCTTCCATTACAGCTGTGCTTCTCAAACTTTCAATATTTGCGACCCAATTTCCCGTCATAATTTTCATCGCGCCGCCCTCATACAACTTTGTATTGATTGCAAGAATAATGTACTTCGACGCTACAACTACAATACGATTTTAATTATAAACAGCACAAATTATAAAAATTAATATTATAGTGTGCATATAGTTTTGTGTATGACAAGCCCATGGAAGTCAATAGTTATCGTTAAGCTTTTTTTTAATTTGTATTGATAAATTAGTTATAAAATACTTTTTTCCGTACTGATATATTTATAAGTATCTTATACCAGTGTAAATATGTATTTTTTATTTTTATTATGTCAGAATGTATATTTGTTTTGCTTCCTTTCAGTAAACTGATAATCATTTTAAAACTTTATTTTCGACTTGTCGATATGCTCGCGCCCTCCATGTAGGGCTATCTCACCTCACTAGGGGGTGCGCCCCCCAGTTTGAGAAACGCTGCGTTACTGAAATGTTTTTAGATTATACACGGTTTCTTATTTTATATACTATAGTAATTCATCTAAATCAGAGGTTCCTGAGTTTTTTGCCTCAAAGACCCCTTGACAGGTTTTTTGATTTTGGGTAGACCCCTACTTATATTTAATATTTAATTTTCACAAATTCCTCTACTTAAATGTCTTTTTAACAACTGGTATAGAGCTACCTACTTTAAAAGATTTAAATTTCTAGCTGTAGTGTAGTTTTTTTTAAACCTAAGAAACACATGTTAATTAATTAAATTAAAATATAATTAACGCATAAAATAACTGAGCAACAAACAAATGCTTTTAGTGGGAGAGAGCAATATATGTATTCAATAATTTTTTTTCAACATTTGACATCTCAATCTTGTTGATTTTAACCCTAAATATATCCTCTGTTAATAGTGTCCAGTCTTTTCTTCTTTTTTTTTGTAGATTGGCGAAAGCGCTGAAACTCCCTCTCTATCAGAAAATCAATTGAAATCTTTCCATATTTTGGGATAAATAACATATACATTATTTTACAGCCAAAGTTGCTGAAATTCGTTTCTAAACTTTACTTTAAGATCTTCGTTAGTGCTTATTCCTAGAGCCTAATTCTTGTAATCTGACACAATTCTTTTTCAATTTCACTATATGAATTTTTTTTACTGTATTACTACCATAGTCAAAGAATTCTCAAACTTGTATTCAAAATATAAAAAGGGAATTTAAATAATAAACGTAGTTTAAAACGTCGTTTTCCTGGCGGATTGTCTGTGACAATTGAGAAACTGAGAAAATTTGCGACGTCCAATATTATACTCTTTTAGCTTAATACTGGCAAGAAACGCTGAAGGGATGGTCCCTGTTTTAATAAAATTTATGGTGTAACCTTGTAACTGCAAATTAACCAAATGAAATTTAGTAAATAAATATGTGAAATCTGGTTTCCATTTGGTTAAATTTTCTTTTAAAGTTAAAGTCACGATTTGGTTTAATGAAAACCACTATTGTAAACCCCCATTTACATCTCATGGACCCCCAAATTATTATTTTTGCTGACGTGGACTCCTTGCAAGTCGTCATAGACCCCTGGAGATCTACGTAAACCACTTTGGCTTTACTGATCTAAATTACTGCACAAAAATGAACCAAATACTTCAATTCCCTTAAAAATAATTGGTTTTCAATTACATTTATACTAAACTGGAATTCCCATAAGCTATATATACAGATTATTTAAACACGACTGAGAAATTTTATTTAAAAATAATTTTAAAAAAAAGCAGAGATTTGAATTTCAAAAGATAAATATTTATATAAGTAGGTTTCGACAGAATTTGCAGTTTGAAATCATTTCAAATGTAAAAAATAATGCTAGCGTTAATGTATATATATAACTGTAGTTATTTCTATAGCCGTGTTCTGTTTTTAATATTTTCTGTGGAATTCTAAAACTTTTCTTAAAGATTCCCCATTACTAAATCATATTTAAGTTTAATTTCCCCACGGAAAATTATATTACGGTGTAGAAGAATCAGCTTATAGTCTCAGAATAATAATCTTTATTTTATTTTTAACATTATCTGAAAATGTTTTTATTGTTCAATATTTTTTTAAATTTCTGCTATTTAAACAATTTAGTATGTCAGATTCATTTTTGTTAAAAACACTGATCTGAATTTTGCGTTTAACTAAAATAAATGCTATGTTGCGAAGGGACAACCTGGCCTATTGTAATGTAGTAAGAATATATCTAAGAATATACTTTAAAAATAGTTATATAATCTAAATTCTCAAACATGCAACTTTTGAATCTGGGCAAACATTTTTATTACTTAGTGAGGAGTTTTTATGAAGATTTTATTTGTAGCATAGAATATTCATTAAAATACATCTTTTCTGGAATAAAATAATCTAGTAATGACGTATAAAGCAGGTTAATATATTTAACATTCCTTTAATAATAAGACTTGAAATATCTAGGGTAATAATTCATAATACAAAATATGTTACTAGTAATGGTATAGAAAATAATAAGGATATCATTCATAATATTTGAAGTTCGTTTCCAAAGCAGATATAATTAGTATTAATATTAGTTACTTGTAGGAAATTAAACTTTGACGTTATTGAATTAATTAAATGGCATTTTAAGCGTCCTGTTGATGATTAAGCTAAATTTTGAATTGAGAAAGGTTTTACGCTGAGTTTTATGCTTTGTTTAAGAAACCCACTGTTACATTTATATTTATATATTTTTTTTCAAATCTAAAAATATAAATTAAAATTTCGAGAAAGTTGTAATATTTTAAGCATATGAAATGTAAAAGGATTTTCTGAGAAAATATTGAACAGTAAAGAGCCAAAATTTTTAGATCTTTGGATTCCGTATTTCATAAAATTAGGAAATTCATAATTTTTTGCGATATCTTCTAAAATATTACTAATTCAGTCAAATTAAGCAATCGAAAATTACCGTGTCTTAAAGAACTATTTCTTTACTTGTAAACCGCGATTATTGATGTATTAATCACGCAGAACGAAAAAATGGGCAAAAATTATTTATTTGCATGAAAGTAATCGAATATATAATCTCCAAACAATTTTCTTTGAATATATCTGAAATTAATCCTTGCATTTGAACGAAATTTTAAATATTCGCTATTCAGAACATTTTTTGTCTATGGAAAAAAATATTATAGAATATTGTGAAAAACCTTTTTAGTTAACTATTTATATTAATTAACTAAAACATCATTTACCACATCGTATTTCTCTTAATTAAATAACCTCTTAAGTCTCGCTAAAAATATAATCAATTTTATCAAGCTGCGATTAGAAATATGAAAATGATTAATTTTCTTTTTATTTTGAAGACAGTTTTTTTAGTGATAAAAAGTACATACCAATGTACTGTGATTTTTTTTCTATGTATTAATTCTGAAGTTACTACAAGGCAAATATGTTTTGCTGGTGCAGTTTAATTATTTTTTCAAAAATATTTGCGAAAATTTCCTTTTATAAATAAATGATGCATTTCATTAAAATTTATCTTTATACGGCAAAGAGATTCAATTTGTTTTACTAATTCTTCAGAATCGATTCTTTAGACAGTTTTGTTTTTGTTAAATAGTTCTTTAAATTGTATTAATAATAAAATTTAAGTAGAGGGTGTGTGTGTGAGCTAAGTTTTTTAAATAAAATTCTTCTTATGCTGGGAAATGTTTCATTTAGCTATTTAAAAACCGTTAGTGACTTTTATACGTTTTCAATATTTTGATAAAAACTTCTAAAATTTATGTATCTGAATGCAGACAAAATGGATGTGTAACATGTAGTTTTGTATGTTAAAACTTACTGAAATATTCATGCAAAATTGTTAAACTGTAATTGATGTGGGATTAACTATTGTTTTAACTATTCTCCTTTATAACTGAACTCAATGAATTTAGTCTGTATTCAATACTTTCAAGAATACTCAAATATGAATAATGTCATATCTAAATATATTATGAATAATGTCATATCTAAATATAATTGAAAATATCAGTAAAATGATTGCGGGTCATATCCAAATTAATACTTCGGAATTTCTTTCTGAAAGATTATCTTAAATAAATATTACAGAATAAACAGATATATTCTTCGCTATTCCTCCATGTGGCGAGGAAAATCGACCATTCCCCTACTTCTCGATACAAACCACATTTAAATATGCCTAAACTTATTGATTTTTTTATTTTCAAATTAGTTTTTGAAATTAGAATTTCTCTGTGGATCTCGTAATATTAACCGTAAGAACAAATGCAAAATTAACTCCAGCACTTTTAAGGTAAAGTATCAATATCCCCCAAACCCCTCACGAAACTGTGTTAACAAATCTTAGTACGCTTAAAGCAATTAAGTAAATACTGCTTCAATCCGGAAAAGAAGAAGACAATGAAATGGAACTGTTTACTCTTTCCAGTTGCGTTCACCGTGTGGAAATTAAGATCTCTGGTGACGGTATTTATTTAAGAAAACTTTCCCGTTGTTTAATAGCTCGAATGACTTCATCAACCGTTGATTTTCCAGGGAATTTGGTGTTGCTATCGCCCTGAAAATCACCTCTTCGTGACTCAGACTACAAATTACGTGAAGTAACTTAATTGCCCAAAACTTAGAGGCATAAGTAATTATCGGGCAAAATTGCGCCGAGCCGAATAAAATGGCTTTTGCCGGCAAGAATTGTTTCCAAAAAAACTCTGCAGATGACTGTTCAGGCATGCTTAAGCAATGTGCCTTATGTGTGATTTGTGTATGTAGTTAATGTAACTGGAGTGATTTAAGGACAAGAGTTATGCTAAATGTATTTATTTTATAAGTGCATCTTAACTAAACAAGAACACGTGCAATAATGAATATGAGGAAATATTATTAACGGACACTAAAATACTTGAACTAAGCATTAGTAGATTTAGAAAACAAAGTTTGAATGGCATTTTAATGACTTACAAATGATAGTACATGATGCGATCGAATTTAAGAGCGATTTGTGTGTTGTGATTTCATTTAATTTCATGTTAATATGAATGACGATAGATAGTAGCTAACTATAAGTACTGTTCATGCATATAGAATGTTCTAGCAACTAGAATGCAACTAGAATGAGATCATTACATTCACTGAATCTACAACAATAAATTATAAAGGCATGTTTGACCTCTAATTAGGTAGTAGATATACATATAGAAACTCTTAATTGAATACATCATAAACCCATAATCAAGTTCATAGAACGCATTGAACTCCGTCGAAACATTTCAGATGGTTATGAGCTCATACAAGAGACTAAGTAATAATGTATTTTTTTAATTAAAAACAACCAGATTTTGTTTATATTCTTCCTAAATTTATTAAATAATTTGTAGTAGTGTTTGTTGTATCTGACATCTGTAAAATCTCAATATCAATTAATGGAGGATAATCCATTCATCTCTGCATTGTATCTATGGATAAATAATCAAAAAACTTATTCGAGATAGTAAAATAAAAAAAAGATATACCTTCAGGCTTCATAACTCTGGTAAGTCAGATTTTAATTAGAAGATTTGTATGCATTTAGTATATCATTGTTGTTAACGATGGCCACAAAAAATTATGTAAAATAACAAGCATATATTTATGCAGCAGACGTATTGAAAAAAATATTTATATATGCTTCTCACATTAAGTTTTTTACACCTGCTAAGTCAAACGTGTGTTTAAGGTATCCGACTACCCTAAAATCATGATTTTTTTCAAAATTTGACAATTATTTTTTATGATTTTATTTTATAGACCATTTTATTAGCTTAGTAAAAATACCAAGCTCTTTAATGTCCATTCCCTAAAATGAAAACTGCAAGTGTTTTAATAAAAGAAGATGCATAACTTTACACAAGATGTCAAACTTTAAAATGCGTTTTACTCCAAATGGGTTTTTTTCGAAAAACTCAAACGGGGACAGCGATTGCTCACAAAGTTTTGAAAATAATTAGCTGAAATTTTTTTCTTATGTTCTGCTTAACAATAGAAGTGTTTTGATCTTCAGATTTATCAATCACTGTTTCATTTCAAAATTTACAATTATTTATGTGAATATAATCACTGTTTTTTTTAGCAATTTCATATAGTCACTAAGATAAATTGCTCTAGTTTTTGGAAAATTTAAACTATCTATTATCCTGAAGGTCATTTCAAACATGATTAACGAAGTAACAGATTAAAACTAAAAAATTGAAAATTTGTTCTCAAAACATTTTTGTACAGAGCGGGGACCCGTTTATGTAATTTTTTGTACATTTTCACCAGTTTTTCCCGTTTTAATAATAATAAATGTTTTTCTGTTTTCAATTCTACGATTTTTTCCTTAAAACATACTAAATAAATCTAAAAATCACAAAAAAATCCCCATATCTCCATTTTTTCAAAAAAAAGTTGTCGCAAGTAGTCGGATACCTTAATGGACGCGGCAAGAGAGTCTCCCACTGATATTATTCCACCCTCAGAGGTTAAATAAGAATCGATGATTCTCACATAACACCACAAGTATTGGTGAAACAAAAAAGGGATAAGCCTAAAAAAGCTTTATATCAAGACATTAGGGCTGTGGCAGCCGAGTGGTCATTGTAGCAAGCTCATGTCTGACGTTGTCGAGCCAAGGACTCAAAATCTAGTGCCATTAAAGACTCATCGTGTTGAGGGGCTGATGGACATTAAATCTATCGAAGCTGAAAGTCCACCTATTAACGTGGTGTGAAAGTACGGTGTGGAGGGTGCCAGCTGACCGAAGTTCAAGATTATAAAGTATGTTGTCAATAGTACTACTTTTGCTTCGAAGTACATGTAACTTACATAGTACGATTCAAAAGCTTCCAGACAGAGTCTATAACTTAAAAATACTACCAATTAAATATCTAAAACACATCCTCCTTCGAAATAAGAATCTGGAGCAAATACACACATCTTCCATCGTTTGTGAAGGTCATCGAACCATCTCTGGAATCCATTTTTAGCCATGTCCTTAAATCCAGCCTGCGATGCACTTATAACTTAATCCAGTGCTTTTCAAACTTTCAACATTTGCAACCCAATGTTCAGTCATAATTTTCATCGCCCTCCCTTTATACAAATAACAATGAATTAAATTCAATCATGCTATAGTTTGACGCTAAAGAAAAATGACGATTTTAACCTCTCAAGTGCCACTGGCGAATATATATATACGTATCACACAACCGATGCGTTAAATGCCCCAGTCGAATGTATACGTCTCTCCAAAATGTGATATATTCTGCTCTCTGGCATCCATAAAATTATTTCGAAAGGATCTTTGCAGTGTTTGCGAAGGATTTATTTGTTTCAGAAGTTTTGCTTATTTATTCCTTTTCACCCAGCCCCTCCCCCCAATACATCCCATGCGCACGCCTACGTGGAAAATGGAGGCATTGAGGAGCGAATCGCGTAACTTTTAATTGGTAGTTACGGGATTACTTATTAACGTACACATTATCAAGATAAGTGTTAATTTTTGTATATAATTTTATATATGACAAACCCATAGGGTCCCTTGTAATGATTAAACTTGTTCTTAATATAATATTGTTAAATTAATTATAAAATACATTGTGCAGTACTGATGCATTTATAAGTGTATTATATTAGTGTAAATGATAATTTTATTTTTTTTATTATGTCAGAGTGTATTTTGTGTTTGTTTACTTTCAATAAACAACTTTTAAAATAATACTTTTTTTTCAACTTTCTATATGCTCGCGCCCCCCTTATAGAGTTATCACGCCCCCTAGGGAGTTGAGACAGTTTGAGAAGCATTGACAGTATCTGTAGATGGAAAACGACGTTCCTGTCAGTTCGCGACGTAAGCTGAAGTCGCAGAAGCTGAGGATATCCCAACTGATTCTGCTTTTTGCGCTATTGTTTGAAGTCTGTTCTTGCGTACCGCCGCGAAAAACTTTTCGATGTTTTCAGCGGTTCGAGAAGTCTGCGGACGTCTAGTGTGTTTGTCGTTTTCAACATTTTTCCTGCCTTCTCTGAAATGTCGATGCTACTCAAAAGCTTGCGTTCACTTTAACGTATCACTGCCGTACACATGCTTTAACATTTCTGAAGTCACCGTAGCCTTCTTTCCCAAACGAACACAAAATTTGATATTTATTATTTGTTCAACAAACGCAATTTCTTTCATTTGCCAGCTACTAAATACATCCGTCTGCAAAATAAGAAACCGTAGCGAGACACTTACCTCGTGATTTGGGACAAATTTTTTTAAGGAAAGTCAGAAATGTTGTCGTAATCGCTCTACTGAAAAATTTATAGGCTCAGTCCGGGAACTTTGGAATCCTATCTGGAAAATTTCAAACAGATCCAAAAGATTAGTTAACTACAGTACGAATAATTAGGGCTACCATTTGTTTTTGCTAACGGTATTAATTTCAATTATACCGATTTATTATTATAATATATAATAATATACTGTTTATTATTATAATATCTAATTAATCTGAATTTTGTAAGTATTGGGTGATTTTTAGGAAACCTTTTTCCCCTCTTGATGAAATTGATTGATTCGTACTTCGGCGAAAGATTAAAATGAAAATTTTGCAATATCTTGAAAATCATGAAACTTAGACTAACTTTAAACTAACTTGTTAAAGTATGAAACAATTCCATAATTGCCATATTGCCTTGCCTACACAGAAAAACTGAAACAAAATCCTGGTAACCCAGTAAAATCTTTAACTTTTATTGTAGTTTCATCACTTCCTCTTTTACCTACTCAAAATGTACATACTAGTACAATACATTAAAAAAAAACTTCAACACTAACGTTAAATAGCATTAAAGATATAAATCCAGAAACTATCCAATACAGAACATTTCAACCTTATGAAAAAAACTAATAAAGTACGTTATAAATGTATTGATAGTATAATTTTGAATAATTAAGAAATTAATCCTACTAAAAAAATGAACACTTTTAAAAGCGTAAAAAAATTCCATTTTGCGAAAGAAAAAAAAAATCGATCAATTATGAATGGTTACTTTCCGAATGCGGACAGCCATTTGCTCATTAAAAACGAAACATTTAATTCAGATATTAATTATTTTAAATCGGCTTTTTAATTCGTTTTTAATTAACCCGCATTTTCCGATCAATCCAATCATTCATCAGGGTTTTTCCACCGTTCAGAATATAGTCAATTTTTCCATCTCGTTTATTAAGCAAATTCTATTAAGCAAATGACTTCGCAATCAGTGGGTAAACCATTAATCTACTATTTTGATTCATTAGGATTTTCCCGCCGTGTATAAACACAGAAACAACGCTAAGGAAAAGAAGAATAAAAAAGAAGTTCGAGTACTGGGATATTTGTAAAGGATTCTTGAAAAGATCTCTTTATTAATTAGGAGATTAAGCGGACTTTTTTCCCGCAATTCTATTTCCTGTTTGAAGAGACTATGTTTGATTCTATTTGGGATATGTTGGGATTCTTACAGGGTGCTTCAAATATGCGCTTTGGTGGATGAAAGTAAAAGAGCAAGAATTGTAAATTGGTACTTGAGGTAGTTTTATTTGATCTCTTCCTTCACTGATTTATACAAGATTTGTTTCCGGATTTTATTTCATTAAAGAAATTCATTATGCACTTTAAATAATAAATTCGTTAGTTTATTTTGTGTGTGTGTGTGTGAGTTTGGTTTTTAAGTGCTAATTAAATAAAGTGATTTAGAAGAGAGAGAGAGTAGACACAAGCGTGAATCAATTTAATCATTTTCTTTGATACTGTTAAAAAATTATATTTTGAGATCTAAAATATACGTATAGGATTATTTGTGTCTTATGTACAATTAATTTTAAAATTTCTTTCACTTAATTGTTGCTGATATTGAACAATACTCCTTCGTTGTTTTTCATTACAATTTCATTAAAAATAATAAAGGAATTTTTTTCTGCATAATGCAAAATGATAATAAATTTTACTAGTAGGATTCCAAATTTCCCGGATGAGTAAGTGAGTGAGTATTAACGTTGCACTGTTCAGCTACACGAGGGTTTTGGGCGACGGATCTCATAATTTTGAACCATGATCAAATGACGAGGATGACACTTGAGCAGGCACCCCTTTCCTAACTACCACACCACACCATGGGTGGATGTTTGAGCTCTTGACAGATGTAAAGTGTATCGCTCCCCTACACGGTGGGTATTTTGTGGTTCTGAGCTCAAAATTATGACATGCCTACCATGATCCAATATCATGACCCCTGAGCTACCGCAGCCCCTCAAAAGTTCCCGGACTGAGCCCATAACGTAAAAAATATTTTTGCAGTAGAGTGACTTCAATAACATTTTTGTGTTATTGCATTTTTACCCTTTTCTAAGAAAAGTTTGTTTCAAACCACGTCACCGGTGAGTCGCTATGGCGTCGTATTTTGTAGGCGGATGTATGTAGTCATCGGTGATTTTAAGAAATTGCGTGGTATTGGATATCAATTTTTGTGTTCGTTTGGGAAAAAGTGCTACGGAGACTTACGAAATTTTGAAGCAGGTGCAAAGCTGTATTAGATTATCGCTAACGCAAGCTTTTTAGTGACATCGACGTTTCAGAGAAGGCAGGGAAAGTGACGAAAACAACAAACGCTCTGGACGATCGCAGACTTCCCGCAACACTGAAATCGTCGAAAAGGTTTCTGCGGTGTTAGGTAAGAACATGCTTCAAACATTAGCGGAATCAGTTGGGATATCCGTGGCCATATGTCATTGGATACTGACTAAGGATCTTAACATGCCCTGGGTGTATCAACATATCATTCTCCGCATGTTAAACTAAGACCAATCTGCAGATAAAGTTAAAAGGGCGTCACAGGTTGAATTAAAGGACATGGCTAAAAATGGATCCCAGAAAAGCTTCGAAGACTTTTACAAGCCATGGCAAAAGTATGCTGTTAATCAAAGGTCTTATTTTGATGGAGGATATGTTTCAGCAGTTTAAATGGTAATATAGTTATAGACTCAGTTGAGGAACTTTTGACTCCTACAGCGTATATAATATATGTGGAAATAACTGTAATTTTTTAAACTTTTTCATTTTAAAACATCTTAACGATAATTTTTTGCTAATTTTTTTGGACAAAAGTATTTGATTAGAAGCATTTTTATAAGTAAATTTCTCCACTACTTCTCTTCTTTATTTACGCTATAGAAGCGTTCCCAAAAATAAATGTAAAAATAAAAAGGAAGAAAAATCATGCAAATACCTATTTATTGGTTCTATGAAAAACCAAGATTGGTTATAGTTTTTAAAAATCAGTAAAAATAATACAATAAACCACATGAGGCTTAATATTAATTTTATTTCATTCGGATTGCATATATATAATACCAAAAAAAAAAAATCATTTGAAAAAAACCCATACCATTGCCAATTCAGCAAATAAAGCTCATGTGAAATTGGGGTTGCTAATTTGGCGAGTTATCTTCTTGAACGTTGGTGTGACTATTGTGATAATACGTAAGTACCAGACTTTCTAAATTCTTAAAAACACATGAATGCTTTCGCCACCGTTATCCCCCATCCATTCTTCTGTGTGTGTTGTGGCTAATACCACTTGTCTGACGTAGTCAGAACGAGGCCCATGAAATTCATTGTGGCAAGGGGCTAGAAGTATGCCTGTCGTCGGCCTAGGCCTTGAGCATCTGACATGTGACAGTACGAATTAACTCGGCGAAACTCCCGAAAGGGACGATAGATGGCGACACAACCTATCCCACCTCCACAATTTTGGCATGGGATTGGAGGGAAGGGAAATATTCTCCAGTTCCCTGCACTCGTGATTCAGCCCACAAGACTTTCGAACCCACTGATTTAACGAGCATGTACTCCGTGTGTTCTCGGAGGGTATTTGGTGGCATCATGCATCGAACCTAGGTCTTCCGGTCTGGAGTCCGATGCTCTAGCCACTAGGCTACCCACGGCCCTTGTGCACATGAATGAAAAAATCTTTAAGGAAATTCAATTTCGTCATCTTTTTCTTTTGAAAATAACCATTGTTTTCATGTAATATTATCCGCAACATAGAAGGGTTTAAGTGTAGTATGGGGGGAGCTTGGCAATGTCAATTTCTTTTGGCGACGAAAATCGGTCACAAAGCTACTTCATTTTTCGATAGGTGTCCTGAAGCCAGAATGAATCTGTTATTTCACCTTATCTAGATAAAAATCGCCAAATTCAAAGGCCATCCCACTTATACTACACTTGAGCTTACAGAAGAGCACTATGATATATTGGGATGTTTCACTACCTGTTTTTATGTGACCTATTTTTGTCAAAATATTAGAGTACTACACATTTACATTTCTGGCCTCTTCGTAAAACAAATGATGCACATTATTCGAAGAAAAATGCCTAAAAAACGCAGTTCAAATGAAATGGGGCCGGAATATATATACAGTATATGTTATGAATCCTTGTATTTTATTCTGATATTACAAACAAAATAATACAGTCTTTGGACTGTTTTAACTTTAATTTATTAAATATTAATTAATATTATTTTTAAAATTTATATGGGGAAAATAACAACATTTTTGGATTAGATAATCGCTAACATTCAAATCGCGGTGCAATCATGTTTTATATTCTTAATTGAATGTTATATTTACTCCTGGAACTCGTTTATGATTGAAAGGCATTTATAGAGCTGAATAAAATCAATAACATTCTAGAGTGAGGAATGTTTCTTCTACGTTCGACGGTACTTCACAACAGAACACCTCCTCGCTTTGCTTCAGCTCTCTTCCTAATGAGCAAAATCTTCAACATCCCCCGGACCGTTATTTCCACAGAGAAACTTCCAGAAATTCAACTTCATTTACAGCAAGGAATCGGTCGCGCGTAACTGTAACTGTTAATTACGACCAGTCCAGAAGGTTCTCCCCTCCCCTTCTCTTTTCAGTCTCTTCGTTCACCCCTCTTCAAAATCAATAGCAGAAAAGGTGGGCTAATGATTTAAACATTGCAAAAGACTGTAGAAGGGGCAGGAAAGAGGTGCGGGTAATTAAAATTTGCAAGAGTGTCTGAAGATTTATCGCTCTCTAGCCAGTCGGTGCGAGGGGTAAGGGGAAAGGAATAGTCTTGGGCTGCATCTTGGAGAAAGGTCCTGCTCAAGGATTACCCCTCTTCTTTAGGAACAACAAGATAGTGTTGGTCTTTTAACTGAGATGAATTGAAGGAGAAGTTTTAAGACCGTTGTAGATGGGAAGTGTTTACGAGATTTACTAGCAATCTTTTAGTTGCAAATGATTGCTTTTGATATACGATGCTTGATTGTCGGATGCGTGAAGCATGTTTAAGCGACTAGGACAACATCTTTAAATAAAGATTATAAATGAGTAAATTGTTTTAAAGCTATTTACTTTAACAACAAAATTTTCTTTCTCCCTTTTAATTAATATTTATTTTTAATAAATTTTGTTTGTAAAAACACGTGTGTGTAATGACGAGTATATTAAATAGTTTTTCAAATTGCTGAAAAGACGTTTTTTCTCTCTCTGTATAGTAAAATGTTTTTTTTTATTTATTTTACTTTAATCATCATTACATAGAATAAAGAACAAAAAAATTATTTGTGAATTGTTAATTTACAGCTGCACCTCTCAAAGCAGAAAAAAAAATTCTTATCCCTTTTAATAAATGCTTAAGAAAGTTCAATAGGAATAGAGTTTTATTCTTTACTAATAACTTTGAATCTCCTAAGATAAAAATTAAATTTTCTAAATAACTGGCTATGGGTTCAAGAAGAATTTTCTATGAATTATTGAAAAATTACGCTTATTTTTTTCCTGTATAAGATTAAGTATTACTCTATCTTAAAGTACACAATCTTATGACAACACAACCAATCTAAGTCATATGATATTTTTTAAAAATTCAAAATTTATTTACAGTTATGTGTTATAATTAAATAATATTTTCAATTGATTAGTTATACGCAATGCAACCAATTATACAGAATACACACAAACACAAATATATATCAATGTATATATATATATACAATCCCAATAAAATATATTTATTAATATAACCTATCTCTTTCTTTTTGTTGAACTTCTTCTTTACCCAAATAAGGGATCTAATGTGGTTTTTATAAAATAATTTGTGCCTTCTTGATCTATTAAAATATGACATTTATATATATATATATATATATATATATATATATATATATATATATATATATATATATATATATGACACATTTAAAATATAGATAACGTTGTGCAGTGGCACACACAGTAATTTTTCAAGGGATTGAAGGTTCCAGGGTCCAAAGCTCATATCGTACTCCAATATGATACCAAACATATTCTTTTGATTTTGTCGATGGTCGGGAGAAAAAAATAGTAAAAAAAAATATTTAATAAATAATTAGCATTAGTTAATCAGATTAATTATTATTACTACAGTCTTAATTCAAGCTTGCGTACACATTCATAGGATTATAATCAATTGGAAAATAAATCAAGGGTGATAGAGGAGAGGTCAAGGCCGAGGAACCCCTCCCCCTCCTTGTGTGTTCCATTGCAATGCAGCAATATTTTGATGGCAATATCTTGTAAATATTATTTAAGGAACGCAATGTTGTTTGAATAATTTTGAAATAACTCACAAATAACATTTCTCATTATGTATTAAGCTTGAAACAATGAGAGAATTTTTTAAGGTTTATTATTTGTTTTCATTTTAATTCACACTGCAGATCCTACAACAACAACAACAAAAAAGACTTTTATCTTTCCATTAGAAATTAAGAAAAATATCTCAAACCAAATCAAAATATATTTAACTTTGTGTTTCTTGACAAAATATCAATGGACCGTGAAAACTTTCTTGAAACAATACTAAAAATATCAGAAGCAAGATAAATATTTTTTTTTAAAAAAAGAAGTATTAAATTTGTTAGGTTTTTAGTTTTCGTTTCTTCTCTGAATAGTACTTAATGTTTCATTGTAGCGATCGATTTCCTTTACAATCATATGCTTCAAAATATTAGAGATATATTACGCATGATGCTTTACTGTTCCAAGCAGCTATATTTCATTCCATTTTTAATCAACCAGACAGATTCTGTGATAGCCCAAACTTACTTAAGAACGCTTCGTTAGACAGAACAGAAATATCTTTTTATTTATTCTTCTGCAACATCTCAAATCTACAGTAAGCGGTCCCAGATAAGGAAAGCGAAATTTTATAAGCAACACAGAGAAATTTCTGGGACTAATACTGAAAATATGGTTGTCTTTCACGTTTTCCTACTTGGCAACACTGAAGCATTTTATTAGCATACGCGACCGCCCGAAAAAGGTGGGAGAGGGGCTAAGGGGTAGAGACTGTAAAAGGGGACTGTAAAGGCCACGATAAGACTGAAGGCCATAAAACAGGATATTTTCTCTGGCGGGAAGGTAGTTACGGTCTGCTTAGTCTAACACAGATCTGCAACTCAGCAGTTTAAAAGGGTATGACTTAACCCGAATTCAAATATCTCTGGAAAATCTCGCCAACCTGGTGGGGTTATTTACGAAAATAGGAATAATAAGAAGGATATTATTAAATAGATCTAAGTTTGAGAATATAGAAAAATGTATGTGGTTCACTGGATACATATTACAAATGTTTCGTTTGCTGAGGTGTTATTTTGAATCTGTACTTATGTCTAAAATCCTCAGAAAGATGAAAAGTTAAGTTTTTGAATAACTCTCTAAAGTTTACTTAAAGTACCATGTCCTTTATTCTGAATAAAACTTTACATTCGTTTATGGTATCCGACTACGTTGGGAACCGTGATTTTAAAAAAAGTGTATAAATTGATAACTTTCATGATATATAGTGTCATTCAGATTAGAATACATGCCTGAAATTGTTTAAAGGACATTTTTACAAAAAAAAGTATTTAAATACAATATTTTGGCAAAAAATTAACTTAGAATAATCTTTTTTCCAAATGTTTTCCTTTTGTGAAACATGGTTCTATTAGAATACTATTTTGCCTGTATATAGCTCAGATCTCTACAGAGTCTCAACTAGAGTTTTTGAAAAATTCACATTTTTTTCAGAGTTACCACCAATTGAAATAATTATTGGCGTTTTTATCTTAAACTTGCTCCCCTCTGTTGTCGTAAAGCATGGATAAATCCACTTCTAAGTTATATATTTCAAAAATTCTAGTTGAGCCTCTGTAAAGAGGTCTGAGCTATATGCAGGAAAAATATTATTATAATAGAAGCATTTTTCACAATAGGAGAACATTTTGAAAAAAGATTATTCTAAATTAATTTTTTGCCAAAATATTGTATTTAAATATTTTTTTTGTCAAAATATCCTTAAAACAATTTTATACATGTATTCTAATCCAAGTGTCAATAAATATGAAAATTATATATTTATGCGCTTTTGCAAAATCACCTTTCCGAACGTTGTCGGATACATTAAGGTATCCAACTTCCCTAAAATCGTTAATTTTGCCAAAAGTTGACACTTTTTATGCATATGTTTTATAAACTTATTAATATAATTATATTAGCTTTATAAAAATATCAATTTTATTATTTTCCATTCACTACAAGATATTTTCCAGAACAAAAACTTCAAGTGTGTTAGTAAAAGCAGAGGTCACTACTTGAAGCAAGATTTCAAACTTTAAAAAGTGTTTTATTCGAAATGGGCTTTTTAGAAAATGCTCAAACGGGGACAGAGAATGTTCAAAAAGTTTTGAAAATAATTAACTGAAATTTTTTGTGTATGTTCTGTATAATAAGTACAAGAGTTTTAAAAATCAGATTTATCAATCATTGTTTTGTTACAAAATTTACAGTCCCTTATGTCAATATAATCACTGTTTTTTAAAACAAATTCATATAGTAGTTAAGATAAAATGCTTTAGTTTTTGTAAAAACTAAAATATATCTTATCCTGGAGGTCAATTTAAAAATAAGTATCAAAAAAACACATCAAAATTCAAAAATTACAAATTTGTTCATTAATTTTTTGTTCAAAATTGGCCCCAATTACGTAATGTGTTAAATTTTTTACCAATTTTTTCCCATTTTAGTAATAGTTTCTTTTTTTCTCTTCCTAGTTTTAACGTATTTTTCTTTAAATGTACTAGCCAAATCTAAAAATCACAAAAAATTCCTCATAGCTCCATTTTTTTAAAAAAACAGTTGTCGCAAGTAGTCAGATAAATTATAATTTTATATATAATAATTGTTCACCACATACTAAACATTATTCTAAACTACAATCCCTTGAGAAGTATCTCCTCCCTCTCAGTAACATGTATTCAAATTTAATATTAATTATTATATCTCAAGATATTCTATTTATATAATAATGTTCGATTACGTCGGATTAAATTACCTGAAATATGTCAGACATACAACACTGCTAGAAAACTATACAATTTTTGATTGAGGGGGTAAGAGTAACAGTAAAGAGGTTTTTTTCCCTAAAGAAATTTAATTATAATAGTTTTATTATTTTAATTTATGGCTTTGTAGATTTTAAACTTCTGGGCATCAAAAACAATTTAAAAAGAGTTTATTCCACTTCAGTACGATAAAAATATTTTGAAAACAAAACTGAACTTTTTTTCGTGCTTCTCTCTTCACACTGAGTTCTTTTTCTTTCCAAAAAATATTCTCATTATTAATTTTGTAAGCAAAAAATTTGAAGAGAATGAAAACATATTTTGAATGAATTATAGTATTAAATAACATAATAAAATAGTTTTCATAATTTTTATACTCTTTTTTTTCCAGGCCTACCACGTGTCCAGAAGGAGAACATAAAAATTTCAACCATTGTCTATGTGAGCACAGAGAAGAGGAACAATTGAAACATTTCACACCAGGTATTTAAAAAAAAATATTCCAACAATAGACAAGATATTTCAAAAACATAAATATAACACCTTGTCCACATTTGTGTGTTTAGTTATTATCGTGTAGATTTGACTGAAAGCTTACAAGTGAGCCAGCATTAAATGTAACTTTTGACCCCGTAAATATTTACTTAAAAATTTCATAATTTAAAATTTAAGGCAGCATTAAATTTTTAGCTTTTCATTTTGTCACGTTTCTAGATTTTGTGATTCAAATACTTTCCAAAGGTAAAATAAATAAATGAAGCAATAATAATTTTTTGCAATATTTAGCAGAATGGGCTCAAGTATAGGGAAATAAAAATCTATCATCTCGACTCCACCTCTCTTTCTCTCTCTTTTCTCTCGTTTTAGTTTGTTTTAAATATATTAATTATATTATTCTTTTTTTCATTTATCAACTTAACTATAAGTGTATGGTTGTAACATTATTTATTAATTATTCATAAACAATGGTCTTCACTTTCAAAAATTAATTTAAGAAAACTTTCAAATTGAGTTTTTAGTATCTAATTTTATATTATGTTTATATACTTAAAATGTAAATGAGGTAATTTCATGATTCATCTAATTTGCGAAATGCTTTAGAGTATGATTTTATTATAAGGGCATTGTGTATTAACTATCATTAGCTGTTACATTAACAATTGGCGATCACAGTAGACAATTTGAGATCATTTCCCCGGATATTACCCCAGGGATAAACAGGATCGGATTCAATATGAATGATCTTCATGAACACATGTTTATTGATTAATCAACTTCCTACAGAATTTTAAATTAGGAAAAAATTCATATAAAGTTTTATAGAGATATATATACTCACAATACATATTGTTTCCTAAATGAACATTCGATGTAAGTCTCAATGAAACTTTAAAAATCAAATTAATTGGATGAATAAATGCAAATTTTCATTGTTTTATGTTAAACCGGCTGAATTAATTTTTTTTTTTACGAAAACGCATTTGTTTTTTCAAAAGAACTTTAATTGCCGTTTCTTAGAAGCATAAATAAAAATAAATAAATGTAAAAAAGCTGTTTTAGAATAAAGAATAGAAGCATTAAACATTGTCACACAAAAGACTCGATTTGAAAGATACCAAAAATCTCCAGTTACCCAGATTGATGAAAATAACCTTACACAGGTACTCCTCAAGAACTTTTGAGGCCCTGTTCAAAAGTATAGGCCCTACCTGTGACCTTTGAAAGTAGAAAGTATACAGCATGCTTTGCAAAATACTCGCTTAAACGGTTATTTTTGAACAAATAAAAAATGTGCACGGTTCACTATCTCAAAAACCTAGGCACAATCCGGCTCGACCGATGGCTGCATTTTGACTAAATGATTTGAATGATTGTTTATGGCATTAGATCTAGGCCTACTCATGGAAAACGATCATAGCAGAAAAAAAATACAGTCTTGCCACTTTTGCCAGTTGACATGCAGTTGGAAATTCTAGGTTTTTCAGAGAATATGTACGGGAATAATATTTGGCCATTGAAATTATCCGGATCATGATCTTATAAAAGCAGATTCAAGAACGAAACAAGACCCCCAACCAGGGTGAGACCCTAGGTACTGGCCCTGTTGGCCCATATCTTAAGACTGCGTGACAATGCATAATAACTTACATTATTTAATACCTGGCTTTCTTCAATGACAAATTTGAATTCAGTGAAAATCTTGGAATTATCAAGTGGAGAAGTTGCAGCAGACGTTGTACTTCTGAACAACAATAAAAGTCAGTCTAGCGTTCACATCAAGGTTCAAATTTCCTTGAACTTCAAGACTGGTGGTTTGGAAGCATCTTTGCTAACTGAATGAGAATAAGTTTTCATTCTACGTAATTATTATTTTTTTAAATAAAAATTGATGCAAAATTTCTAAGTTTATCAAGTGCCATAAATTTTAAGATTTTTCTTTAGTATTGGCATAAACAAATGAACGATATAGCTTTTATATATATATATATATATATATATATATATATATATATATATATATATATATATATACTTTGAAGCATCAGAAATTTTAGAATAGTTTTATTTATATTAGCAATACATAAAAATTACAAAACTGAAACCATTGATTCTTCCTTACATCACGCATCAATTTGATGATTCAGATCATTTATGTATTAAATTTTAATTTTAAGCATGTAATTCTTCACAGAAAAAATTGAATTGGTTTCTATAAAGGGTTTAAATTTACATATACCTGTATTTGTAATGTTCTCTCGAAATATATTCAAAACCGGGTTTAATAGAAGCAAAATAAATTTCGTCGTGCATATCGACTGGATCATCCAATTTTTTTTGTGAAAAAATTTCCATTTCGTGTTTGTTCTGGCACTATTTTGCTGATTATGTTTTGACTGATATAAATTAAAGAGTTCTTTTTTTTTTAAAAAAAAGGTCGATGGGGTTGAAATACATCATTTACAGGGTGTATCAGTTCCATGGTTCTTTCAGTATAAATTGAGTATACCTAGACGATGGGAAATCCCATAAGAATGCATGGTCACAGAAACGCTTTCCTGGCGTGGTAGTGACGACAAGAAAGACAGGGGTAGTATTTATAAGAAAAGAAAACATGTTTATTACCCTTAGAACAGAAATGGATTAAGCTGAAAGAATATTAAAGGGACAATACGGATGCATTTCAACGTGACAGGGATGCAGGTCGTTAGTATTCAGGATCAGCTAGACGATTGTATGGGAAATCCCGGCATGACTGGTGAGAGCTCACCTACTGGTATCGGGATTGTTCTGTAGCAGATCCAGCACAGTCTCCTCGTCATTTGATGTTCTTACTTTTCACTCAAGTGTTTGTGTGTCCATGATGAAGGATCCGTTGGAGAACAATATGTACAGCAAGCGTGCAAAGAAGTCTTGGCTAGGAGTTAGCCTCCTGGGGTAAAGATAAGCATACAACCGAGATATGCGGCTAGTCCATTACAATCAGTGGTCACGTATACCAGATGCATATCAACGATCTCAGCCTCTGTGTAACGTTCCGACCCATTACCACTTCGGAAGGTGAAATGAAGCTTTATAGCGAGCGTGATAGCAAACACCGCTTGCGCTCTTGCCATCTATCACGTATTCCTATCAAAGACTTGGCAACATTTTTGCTGTTCTAAGAACAATAAACGTGTTACCTCCTGAGTCTATCTTTTATCTTCATTACACAGACAGGAAAGCGTTTCCGACCATGCATTCCCATAAGATTTCTCATTGTCTAGGTCAGGGGTGTCCAACACGTGGCCCGCCAGTACGTAAGTTGTGGCTTGCCGACTCTTTTTTAAAAAAATTTAAATGTCAGATTTTTAAAGTTTTTTTCATTTTGAAATTTATTTGAGGGGAAATTTATATATATATACAAAATGTATTTGCCTGTTCTTGTTTTAAAATAAATCATTTTGCTAATAGAAATGTCCTTTAGATTAAAATAACTTTATATTTCATTAAACAGTTACATTTGATTTTGCTATAGTAAATTACTTTTTTAATAAATTTCGACTTGTACATTATGCATATCCTTTACTATGGATGGCAACTGATTCTCTGTGTGTGCGACTTTCGTTTCTACTCCTCCTTTTCTGTTTGGAGTGCCCAAAAAGAAAGATGCAGTCAGAGATGTATTTTAAAGTTTTAAAAAAATATATTCAGAACGGTGAAGATAAAGGACAATTTATACTTATTTGTTTGCGAATGACAGCATTATCAAATTTCACCAATGCTTAACGAAAGGTCAATTGAATAGGAACAACGCAATTTTCAAGAAAATGGCAACTGCAATATTTTAAACATTATTTGATCATTGCACTATTATATTATGTAAGCATTATTACATTATCAATGTCTGTATACATGAAAAATAATGAAAACAATAATAATAATTCATTCTGTTTTAAATTTTCACTCCGATAAATGTTTTTATTGCTTTCAAATCTGATATAATGGTACATATTTTTATGAGCAGTCCACGAGATTACAATGTTTTTTCGAAGTGGCCCGCAATGTCATTTGGGTTGGACACCCCTGGTCTAGGTATATATCTGTCCTGAGAGTTTGAAATTGTTGAACTGATACACCCTGTATGATATTCTTCAGACTTAGGATTCTGATACTATAATTTGGGTCTTAAAACAAAAACAAAAATTTTTTTTTTCTTTCAATAAATTACTCATTTCGCATTTTGTTATAACTTTCAGATCGCTTGAATAGAGCTGGTAAGTAATGCTAATGACAACGAAATAAAGTAGAAGGTATTTCGCATAACACCATTTTGTTTCTATCTTTTGAAAATAAGTTATAAATTAATCGAAATTCATAACAATTGCATTGATATTAAAGTAAAAATGCATTGAGTATGACATTTAATATGCGTATATTACCATTCGTTTTTCAGACAGCTATGTTATAATTGAAAACAGCAAGCCTGACGTTACTGGAGAAGCCACCGCGAAGACTGAAAGTGTCTACTGGAAAAAACTACCTTTAAGTGCATCAAATAGTGAAAATTTTAACAATCCAAGATTAAAAATTAAGGTAAGAATTTTATAAACATATTTTTTGGGATCGATACAGCAATATTCCAAAGACACCCAAATTGGATTTTCGAATTTAAAATAGCATGGAAGATTTAGTTCATTATTTTTAATTTTCAACTTTTGTACATTTTATCCCAACAGGGAATCGAAGCTCATTCTAATTCAATTTCAGACCTTATAATATAATTCTAACTTTCCGTCTCCGCTTTTGCCATGACGCAGAAATAATTGTCTGCTTTAAATCTACACAGCTCCTTATATCTCTAGGGACCTTGCATTTGGACTAAGTTCTTTTTAATGATGGCAAAATAATTGTCTGTTTGAAACACATTCGCATTACTTTTGAATTTTCCTTACTTTATAACATTTCAACACAATACGAATTCAAAATTTTAAATTAAATGTCAGTTTATTATTTGCATTCATTTTTTTCTAAATTAAACCTTTTTAAGGCTTGGTAGATGCTACATGAAATATTTGCTTAAATTCAAATATAAATAGAAGTATCAAATCAAATATATCATACACATTTTATGAAAAATGTGTGTTATTGTTAAATATCCTAAAAATATACATTACAATATTCAAAAGGGTTGGATCATACATTTTGAAAATTACTTTCATAAAACCAGTGAAACTTTAAAAAAAATAATGGAATATTTTTGAAAGCTTGATTATTGATGTTCTCTTGCCTAATATTTATTTTTGGAAAAATAAAATAAATATTGGAAAATTGTATCGCCTAATTAAGAATAATATTTATTTTCTCTTTAAACATGAAAAATTAAATTGTAAATAATGAGCTTTGCTTTAAAAGTTTGTTGAGAATTTAATTTTTAAATGCAATTATTTTAAATAAAAACTACTTTATACGTTTCATTTTTCAAAAAAAATAATGTTTCTTGTCACTATGAAAACAATCATATTTTTTAATTTATTAGAGCATCGATATAATAAACAGAATATATGACTTTGGCTTAAACAAAGTAACGGAACTTGAAATATAAAGTTAACAAAAAATGCGACATGTAAATTAATAGCTTTTTTTACTGTTAATACTACACAGCATATAGAAACAAAAAAAACACTTTTTTCTCTGTATAAATTAATATTTTCTGTAGCAAATAAAATAATTAAATTAGTTTAAGATACACAGTTTACCATAAATATTGAACAAAAACTCTTGTGGAGAACTTTAGAAAAATGTTTCAAAAGATGCTATTAAATTGAAAAGTCAGAAACTTTTTAAGATCAAAGAAAATGTATCACAAAGAATTGCACAATGTTTTTTTTTCTACGCATATTTTATCTAAAATGTACACAAATTTGAAATAATTTTTATCTTGATATGTACGCGTTAAAGTCTTCAATTGAATTATAAACAACAATGTGAAGAGGATTTGAGAAACAATATAAATTATAATTCTCAATAGATTTAACAATAAAACTTTTCCTGGTAACATTTAAAAAAAAATCTCAAAACTTTTCTTGGAATTTAAATCTTTAAACACCTTAATTTTTTTTGTGTGATTTTCAATTTTTTTTAAAACATTTTTATTACACAAATAAATTATTATGAACAAAAAAAACACTAAATGGTCCTCGGTGAAACTAAATTTTAACGAGAAACCTTTTTTTAATTTATAGAAATAAAATGTAAATGAAAGAATCAAATATGTAAAATGCGTAATAGATAAATTACTGTGTTTTTAGGTATTAATTAATTTTCTTACTGAAATCGTGCACTAACATATGTTAATAAGCTATTTGGAGGCGTAGTTGGTTAGGCGATGGTCTTGCACACATCAAAGTTTTTGGAATCGAACTCGACCCAATTCATAGGAAGTTCATGGTGCAAAAAATCGACAGTGTTCATATCGTATGATTATGCGACGTGTTAGAGACTCCTAGAGTGCCTGTTTGGCTTGGGTGCTCTCGGAAAAATTAAATTCCCCAAACAACTTCACATCATCAAAGCTCAGGTTCTTTCCACTGGGGAGGAAACTATTACTATCAAAATTATATTGTGGCAAATGGTATCCACCTATATGGTGCTACATTGAAAAGTGATGTCAGCTCCGGGGAATGTATTAAGCCTTCAAAGATAATTACCAATCCGCAACCCCATTTGAAATAAAAAAAACACATTTTAATAAATTCTTAATTTTAATACAACTTTATTAAACTGATGTTACAAAGTTAAATTAATATTTTATTCATTACATTTTATATTCGCTACGAAAGAATAAAATATTTAGATTTTAATATATTTTCAAAATTGCTGCTGCCCATATACAAAATGTAAATGATATGAATTTAGAGTTATATATATATATATATAAACCATAGCTGAATATTTTTTTAAATGAAAGAACATTCGTAACATTCTACATAATAAAACAAAAAATTACTTTCATAGAAATGCTTCAGAAATTTAACCATCATATTTCTGCACCACTAATTTTATCAGCGTTATTCAATAATTCCCCAGGATGAATCTTGTAATTACAAGGCGTATTCTTTCCTTTCAGCAAATTACTATACAATACCGACCTTTACATTCAATGTAGACTTCATTAAACATAATTATATTTGTCTTTATATATTATTTATCCACTATTTTCATTATTGAGTATGTTCATTACTGAATATTTGCAATTAAGGGAAATATGGTTAGTAAAATACTTAAACAAATTATTTCATTGAACAAGATTTTTCAGCTATTTAAAAGAATTTACGAATTTACTAAGTAGTCTTTAGATACTTTTGAAACTCTTCTGAATATTAAAACCTCGGAATCATACTTTTATTCAAAATTTCGTTCCACACATTGTATATTCTTTTTAAAATCCCTATTTATAAACATAATTTTTTTAAATAACTCCAACTACATTAAGAATTTTTCATACATTATATGTCACTTTTTCAGAAAGACTTGATTTTTCGAAATAAAATAATTAAGTAGAAATTATAACTTATGCTTAAAATTATCAATAATTTAAGGGTCAAGAAGGTAGTTAGGAGACATATTGGATGAAATACATTGTCTTTTTTAAGTAAATCACATCTTATTTGTTTCTTCCTTACATGTAGTTAATCTTCTTCATTTAATTAACAGTCTAATACGGTCATACATTTTTTAAAAAAGTTATGGAAGTACATGAAGTATACGAAATATATGTATATATATATATATATATATATATATATATATATTTATATATATATGTATATATATATATAAATATATATATACATATATATATATATATATATATATATATAAATATATATATATACATATATATATATATATAAATATAAATATATACATATATATATATAAATATATATACATACATACATATATATATATATATATATATATATATATATATATATATATATATATATATATATATATATATATATATATATATATATATATATATATATATATATATATATATATATATATATATATATATATATAGGTATGATATTAGTTTTGAAAAAATCATTAATTCTTTTTTTAGCATCCCACTTTTATAAAAAAAAATTCTAAAACCATCTCTGATTCTTATCATGTTCCTTACGTTATTTGTTAGTCATATTGAAATTGCATCCGCAAAGCATTTTTGTTACTTAAATTGCTTTAAGGTATCCGACTACGTTCGGAACCATGATTTTAAAAAAGAGCATAAATGGATAATTTTCATGATACTTTGTGTCACTCAGATTTGAATACATGCAAAAAATTGCTTTAAGGACATTTTGACAAAAAAAAAAAAGTATTTAAATATTATATTTTGGCAAAAAATTAACTTAGAATAATTTTTTTTCAAATTTTCTCCTTTTGTGAAAAATGGTTCTGTTTTAATAATATTTTGCCTGTATATAGCTCAGACCTTTCTACAGAGGCTCAACTAAAATTTTTGAAAAAAATTCACATTATTTTCAGAATTACCCTAATTGAAATAATTATTGGCGTTTTTTTCTTAAAATGGCTCACTTCTGTTGTCGTAAAATATGAATAAACCCACTTATAAGTTATATATTTCAAAAATTATATTTGAGCCTCTGTAGAGAGGTTATTATTATTATAATAGAAGCTTTTTTCACAAAAGGAGAACATTTTGAAAAAAGATTATTCTAAGTTAATTTTTTGCCAAAATATTGTATTTAAATAATATTTTTTGTCAAAATGTCTTTAAAACAGTTATATATATATATTCTAATCTAAGTGACACTAAATATCATGGAAATTATCCATTTATGCGCTTTTGCAAATTCACGGTTCCGAACGTAGTCGGATACCTTAAAGAATAAAACAACGTCAGAAGTATTATGATTTGTAAATCTTATTTAATTTCATTTCATGTCTATGTAACAAAAGGTTAGCAATTAAAACCAAATGCAATAAAGGTTAACAAAACTTTAACAAAGTAGATATGTGTGAATAGGGATGGAATTAAACGTTTTTATACAGGATTAATATCCTTTTTACAACATTAAAAGATAATTTTGGTTTTTAATAGAGGGAAAATAGTTTTTTTTCATATTAAATTATAACTTATTAAAAATTATAATTTTACAAATCCTTAGTAATAATACTAGTAATGAAACCAATTTACGAAAATTGTTCAACATAATCGATTCACTTTTAACTATTCAGTCCAATTTATATACTAGTATAATTTTTATCTGCCTTACTAAAGATATTAGTTTGGATTTTTTCTAGTTAAAACAAACAACGCATGATGCTTGAAAAACAACTTTTGTGTTCATGTTTTATGTAATTCTAAAATCCTTTTTCATTCCAGAAATTTTTGTTGATGGAGATTAGTTTATCATTTTAGACAACTGTATTGAGTTTCTGTAGTACATTGATTAAATAATACTTCCACGCAAAAAAAGCAATGGTAATCATTCTGCTGCATGATACAAACTTTTAAAATTAATGACACACATTACAAAAATACTCGTACTCTACTTGTACTGCTTTGATATTATAAATTAAGTTTCTGAGATGTTTCAAGAAAGGAAAGCAATTTTCTTAGAGACAATTTTTAAGCGCTGCATAACTCATAAAACAACGTTCAGCAATCTTCCAAACTACTCCATTTTGTTTTTGTCTCTTACTTCGAAATAAAGCATTGCGGCTTACGAATCGAGACATAAGTTAATATATCATTTATAACATGTCGTGCTACGTACGATATATCTATGCCTCTGATTCCTGACCTCCTAAAAATGAGCCATTTGTTATTTTTCTTCAAAGAAACCCACAAAGAAGTTTCTCCTGATGCAATATCTTTCGTGCTATTGAGCTTTGACGTCATGAAATAAATCCAATGAAGCTCTGGTTTTTTATTTCTCTCTTTTTTTAAGTTCTTAAGTTTCTTTGTATTTGGGCTCTGTTTCATGAGGGAAGAAAGTAGAAAGTGGTTTATAAAACTGTCTTCGATACATGAACCATTTTTTTTATTTTCTTTTTACAAATGTAATTATTTTCAAATATATATGGAGAATCTTTGAACTATTACATATGTTTTGATTTTGAGAAATAATAACAAATTTAATTTACTACATATACTTATTATTTTGCTTAATTTATTTTATATATTGTTTTAAATACTATCTATTTCATTACATTTAGCTTCTAATATAGTAAAGTTTCACTTAGACGTTATGTTTCCCCAATTTAAATAAAACTCGTAATATGATTCTATCTACACATTAAATGTCTTATACCAAATTTTGTAAAGAAAAGCTTTATTCAAGAAAGAATTATGTTATTGCATGT